>CM042995.1:27901022-28071022 GCA_023678885.1 Pogostemon cablin
TCCGAACTTTCGATTCGAAACCGTCCCCGATGGCCTTCCTGATGAGAATCCACGGACGGTGGATCAGATCGTGAAGCTGCTGGAATCCATGGAAGCCACCGCCCTGCCGGCTTTCCGGCTGATGCTGACGGAGGCCGGGAGGGCAGTGACATGCTTGATAGTTGATGGGGTTTTCAGTTTTGCCACTGATGTAGCTAAACTCATAGAAGTTCCATTATTGTATTTTGACACAATCAGTCCATGTGGTCTTTGGAGTTTCCTATGTTTGCCAAGATTGATTCAAGCTGGGGAGTTTCCTTTCCAAGGTATGTCAAATCAATTTTACTCCCTCCGTCTCACTAATTTTTGCACACTTCCTTTATTATTACAAATGAAGTGCGTAAAAATCAGTGAGACGACAGGAGTACTTATTTTTATCCCTCCCTTCTTGAGATAATTTTTATGTAACCGTTTTTTGAAAACTATTACTCGTTTGAATGACAAATGTTAGTCTATCGACGAAACTTATTACCAAACCATTCTCTCTTTGTATCCACATAAAGACAGTGGTACTTTAACATTCATCAGTGCAACCCCAACAAAAGAGTTTGGACATAATTAGAAATTCAATTAAAGTCGATTTTTTCTTATGATGTTTCTATTTGTAAAGTACCTTTCAATAAAGTTGCAACCATATAATATATATTTATACTATATTATTAGTTTGCAAGTGTTCAAAACCAATCTCATTCATTGCCGCAATTTTTTTTCCTCCATCATTTATATAATATAATATTATGTGGTAATTAAGTGATTGTATTAATATATAGTTGAAGTACATTACACGATAACCACTAGTATAGTTTGAATACTAGCTACGTAGTAATTAAAAAATCCAAAAAAATAAGCCAATTATATATATAATAATATATGTCATCTGCATGCCTAATTAATCACGTTACATTATGGCATAGATGACAACTTGGATAAGCTGTTAACAAATATGGGATGCATGGACGGCATCATCAGACGCCGTGATCTTCCAAGCTTCTACCGGACCGGCGACCTCCACGACCGGACGATACAGTTAGTTCTCGGAGAAGCCGAAAACATTCCACGAGCTCAAGGCCTCATTTTCAACACTTTTCAACACCTAGAGGCCCCCGTGTTGTCCCAAATGCTCCACGTCTGTCCTAACATCTACGCGGTGGGCCCTCTCCACGCCCACCTCAGAACGAGGCTGGAGCTGGCAACGGGCTCAGAACCTTCTGAGCCCGTTGTCACCTCCAACAGCATATGGAAAGAAGACAAGAACTGCATCTCGTGGCTCGACCAACAGCCACCAAGGTCTGTTGTTTATGTCAGCTTTGGAAGCCTTGCTGTAATGACAAAGGACCAATTGTTGGAAATTTGGCATGGATTGGTGAATAGTGGTTCAAGATTCTTGTGGGTCCGGAGGCCCGGTTCGGTCTCCGGACCAGACGATCTGGATCTTGATCCGGATCGTCTAGGGTTATCCCTAGGGACGAAAGAAAGAGGGTGCATAGTGAACTGGGCTCCACAACAAGAGGTGTTGGCCCATTCGGCCGTCGGAGGGTTCTTGACGCACAGTGGATGGAACTCAACTCTCGAAAGCATAGTCGAGAGGAAGCCCATGATTTGTTGGCCATCACACGCTGATCAACAAGTGAACAGTAGGTATGTGGAGCACGTGTGGAAGATTGGTGTGGATATGAAGGATTGTTGCAATCGAGAGACGGTGGAGAGGAAGATTAAGGAGGTAATGAAGTTGAGAAATGAAGAATTGTTTTGTAGGGTTGAAGAAATAGGGAAGTTGGCCAAGTTGAGTGTGAGTGAAGGGGGGTCTTCCTTCATGGATATGGATCGACTCATTGAGGATATCAAGATGATGAAATTTAAAATAAAATAATCATGCAAGTGGCATTTTATTATTGTTTTCAATATTTATTTAAATTATAAATTATATATATTGTTCTCATGATCAAACAAAATGTGTTCAAACTCACTTTGTCCTTTTCACGTATCATGAATTACTACTCCTACCTACAATCCTACATTTCTTTGAACTATAGCATCTTTCGCATCTTAAAAAAAAATAAAAAAAAATAATAACAATAATAATAATAATAATAATTTCAAAAGTTATTTAAATTTTAAATTTATCACTTTCACTTAATATTGTATGTTATTATTTTATACATTTTTATTATTTATAAATACTATAATAATCTCTAAAATTAATAAAATTAGTCAAAACAAATAAATTTTCTTAAGCAATGTGAAATACTATACATACCGAAAAATAATTATCCAAAATAGAGAGGGTATAATATTACAAGAATGAACAAGCATATAATGGCTGATTTAATTTTGTAAGCATTTAAGATTAATATTGAGACAAAACATTGTAAAATAGGGGATGTGGACCATTTAATACGGACCTCATTTTTAACTCATGAACAATTATGTCCATCTCACCAAAGTATCATGTGACGATTCTATGCCAATTTTTACCTAACATAAATTGATAAATAGTTTTATTTTATTATATATATATATATATATATATATATATATATATATATATATATATGACTCGTTGTGCTGAGGTCTTAGTAGAGTCCAGCAGAATACTAACATATTGCATATTATCCGTGTTGTTATTTTGGTACATTATCTTTTGTATCATGCTTGTTGAATGGATGACACATAGGAGAGAAGGAAATTATATTATTCTAAAATTGAAAATTTAAACTTTAAGGACAATAGTTAAATTTCTTTCTCATCTTAAATATCAATTATATAACGTGTAATACAAAAAATAATGTATGAAAATGTCGTAAAAATCTGTTGTGAATACTATAGATTTTTCTTTTTTCAATCTAGTTAATGTATATTTATATATACACTTTACCTTAACTCTCGCATTCGCGAACGTTCCATGAAAACGTTAAAATCACATATTTCTAATTATGTTTTATTATATTACAGTTTACAAATGAACACAAAAACTTGTGTAAGTCGGGTTTACTGTATAAATTTGTGGTCCCCTCCCAGTCCTATATACTCTATGTATTGCTAGGATGTTTAAATCAAGGGGAATCGCCGGATTTACAAGGATTTAAGATGTAAAATCGATTTATAAAACATTAACTCTTACTACATGAAATAATATTTATTAAACTATTGGAGCATAGTTCATCATACTTCAAATTTAATAGTATGCTGCTCAATGTGAAGAAGTATCAGGGACATTGGTGCACCATTATAGGCTATTTTTAGGGTATAATTAAATTATTTTTTAAAATTTTAACTAATTTATTTGAGTGTATATTGGGTGTACCCGGGTGTAAGGGTGCACCCATATGTTATTCTATTTTGTATACATTTTATTCTATTTTGTATACGTATTTTGTAATAATTGTATACTTTTTTCACACTAAATTTTTCATTAAAAAACTAACATGTATATGTGTATAACTTTTTATTTAATAGTGTATATATATTTTTTAATAATTGTATATTTTTACACTCAATTTTCATTAAAAAACTAACAATTATATTGTATATATTTTTACTTTTAATTGTATATGTTTTTGTGTATATTTGTACGCGGGTGCACCCTATCTTTAGGTGCACCCAGTTGCACACTATAATTAGCCGATAGCCAATTTATTTTGATCAAAAGGAGGTTATGAAATGGTTTTTAAATCCGGTTGATGTTAACTAAATACACCCTAGTTTAACTCACAAACAAAAAATAAAAATAAAATAAAGAACCTTCGGTTTCTCTGACCAAACCAATCTGAACCATTTTTCCCGGTTCAACCCATCAAAATGGGTTTTTTAATATTTCGAACCGATTCAATCGACCGATCCACTCCGATTTTAACAAAACGATAAAGTTGCAGTGCTGCATTAAATACCATATTCTGGAGAAGCTGAACAACAGAAGGAAAACAACAAGATTGCATTGATGATAAAATTTGCTTCGCAAGCTAGCAACCACTATATATCCTAAGTGTTATCTAATTAAATGGATACCCATTTTCTAATTTATTTATATTAAATAATTCCCACTAACGGACAAACTTGCCCACATGCTCATTGCTAAGTAACTCCACCTCTAAAATTAATTAATGTGAAATGATATAGTTTTCATAACTCAGGAATATTAAAATATATAAATACACGACTTACAAAACTTGCTGACCCTAAACAACCATATGTAAAACAAAAACCTTGTCTAAATATCGAATGAGTAACACTAATTTTAACTATAATTTTTTAAAAAAATAATATGATATAGTATACCCTAATAATAAATCATAACCAACATGATACAATTTTCCATATTCAAAATGATTAATTTAATTTTAAATGAATTAAATATAAACCACTTAAATGCAATAAAGTCTAAGAATAATAGTCTATTGAAATGAGAAAATTGTGACAAAAGGTTATTCAAAACTGATTCATGTAAATATTATATTTTTTTTATTTACATACATTAAAAAAATTGTGAGAATAGAGAGATAGTACTATGATTTACTTCCTCCGTCCCCTTGATATGTATCCATTTTTATATTTTGGTTCGTCCCAATACAAAGTATTTATTTCCCTTTTCGGATTGATGTGACTCACAACCACTGCACATGCCCCACACTCAATACTAATACAACTACCCACTACATATTAAAATATTATTTCTCTCATCTTACTATACATTAAATTATTATACTACTTAATCCACGTGCAAAAAGTAAACGAATACCTTTCAAGGGGACGGAGGGAGTACTTTTTTTATTTTTATAATGTGAACATAGCTTTAAAACGGGAGTAAAAGAAAAAGTATGATATTTTCTTTTTGACAAATTATATTTTACAAAGTATTAAGGTATAATTGTTATAGGGTTAGAATATGTTTATAAAAAATTAAAATATATTTTTTTAAAAAATATATGATTCTAATTACTATAATATAATTTGATTTCATATCAACATACTTTAATTACTCGAGTCTCTTGTGCGTCCGGGTACACGAATTTAGATATGTGCCCCTTTACAATTTCCGTGCCTTTTATAATTTAAACTCCCTATCAATACATAGATTTAAATAAAATAGAGAGGAAAAGAGTTGTATTCACATGAGAACACATATCATATCCCCGTATCCCAAAAACACATAAACTTTTGCCTATATTTTATTTATATAATAATCATATTTTAATTAAAAAACCTTTCCTATATACTCAGCTGCGAACAGTGCCTTGAAAGCAAATAAATAATATTGTAGTTTGAATTCAACATAAAGCGGTCACATCCTTAAACCCCACTTGCAAAATGTTCCAATTGTTCTAACTAAACAAATTGGATGGGCTATAATTTCTTGATAAACTGTAGCAAGAATTAGACACTCCACGACTGAATTTCCGATACTAACCCTCCTACACTAATTGAATGTTCCAAACTCGAGAGGACAAAACAGTAACTACAATAAAAGCCAAAATCATGATTGTCAAACACATTCAATTATAAAAGGTGACAAACTACTAATTAGAGAGAGAAACATTGTCCAAAAATGCATAATCAGAGCCCAATTATCTCTCCTCATGTACTCATATTCCCTCTACCCCTACAAGGCCCTGTCAATTGTATGCTCAAACTAGCTGAAATTTTGTGCCTTGATCACAAAATCAAGGTCACCTTTCTCAACACTCAATACATACAACAACGTTTGTTGAGTTGCACCAATACTCAAACTTACTTTGCAAAGTACCCTAACTTTTGTTTCGACACCGTCCCCGACGGCCTTCCCGATGATAATCCCCGTACAGGGGATCAGATCGGGAAGTTGATTGAATCCCTGGAAGATGTGGCTGTGCCCATCTTCCGGGAGATGGTCACAACCGGCGTCTACGGCGCTCGGTCGGAGAAACCGGTGACTTGTTTAATTGCTGATGGGATTTTCACATTTGCTAGTGATATTGCTAATCAGATTGGTGTTTCCTTGTTGTATTTTGATACTATTAGTCCTTGTGGACTTTGGACTTACCTCTGTCTGCCTAAACTCATTCAAGCTAAGGAGGTTCCATTCAAAGGTATGTGTCAACCTGTTTTTTCTTTCCCATTTTCAAGAATAATTGATTAATTTGTTTAGGGAAATACTAGACTTTAGTAGTACTCCATCCATCCCAACTTATATTTCACCGGATACGAAGTTTAAAAAAAATTGTTTTTTTACTAATTTTATTACTCTCTCCGTCCCATTTCAATGTTTACGTTTATTTTTTGCACGTTGATTAAGGAGTACAGTATTTTAATAGATAGTGGGTGGAAAGATATAATATTTAATGTAAAGTGAGTAGATGTATTAGTGTTGGATGTGGGGGATCATGGTGATATATTAATTGTTTTAGGTGGGTCTCATATTCCAAAAAAGAAACGTAAACATTGAAATGGGATGCCCATAATAAAAATATGTAAACATTGAAATGAGACAGATGGAGTATTTTGGAGGGTAATATAGTATTTTGAGGTAATAAGTGTTAGGTGAGATTAATAAATTTATAATTAAGATTTAGGATTGAGGATTGATTTGATGTTTTCTTTTTAAGTGGCGAAGTTTAATGTGAAACAGACGAATGAAAGTGTGAAATTTAACTTGAAAAGGATGAAGGAAAGTGTGAAATTTAACTTGCATAGCATGGAATCGAAGTTAATCTTTAGTAAAATGGAAGATTAAACTTTAGAATAATGAAATGTTATTTTTAATATAAAAAATTGTGTATGAATTTAATAACCCTAAGTATGTTATTGAGCAACCTCTGATATTTTAAAGGGTAAACAAAAATGCACCATACAATCGATTTCACCTAACACAACTTTTATTCATTATGTAGTTCTGTGCTTGTATATTAAGAAGATTTGTTTTTTAAATTAATAAAGTAAGATATATAATAGTATTATTTTAAATAATTCAATAAGAAAAAATAAAATTTGTTAATTGGAAGGGTAAAAAGTAGTTGACATTTTGGTACTATTGTAAAGGTACAGGTATACATAAATTTTTTAATGGATGAAAATAGAAAGTGTGATATTTTAAGAATTTCTAAAATTTAGTGTATAAATTATCTTGGTCAAATGTTAAATGGGAGTTGAAACTTGGATGGAGATGTACAGATGAGAATTTGGATAAGATTATACAAAATATACCTGGAATGGACGGAATCATTAGACGGCGTGATCTCCCCAGCTTCTGTCGCACTAACGACCTTAACGACCGTATCATACAGTTAGTTCTCAAGGAAGGCCAGCACCTCCCCCTAGCTCAAGGCTTAATTTTCAACACCTTCCAACACCTGGAGAAGCCCATATTAACCCAGATGCTCAACATCTGCCCCAACATCTACGCTATTGGGCCGCTCCAAGCCCACCTTAAAATCAGGCTTAAAGCAGCCGACGGCCCAATATTCGAGCCCACCACCTCCACCAGCATCTGGGCCGAAGATAAAGCCTGCATTTCATGGCTCGATCAGCAGCCTTCAAGATCCGTCATCTACGTCAGCATTGGAAGCCTTGCTGTAATAACAAAAGATCAACTGTATGAACTCTGGCATGGACTGGTGAACAGCGGGTCGAGATTCTTATGGGTCCGGAGGCCCGGTTCTGTTGTCGGGGAGGATCAGGATTCTGATTCGGATCCGGGTCGGGTTGAACCGGAACTTTTGCATGGGACGAAGGAGCGAGGGTGCATTGTGAGGTGGGCTCCGCAGGAAGAGGTGTTGGCTCATCGGGCGGTGGGCGGGTTTTTTACGCATAGTGGATGGAACTCGACTTTGGAGAGTATGGTGGAAGGGAAACCGATGATCTGCTGGCCGTATTTTGTGGATCAACAAGTGAATAGTAGGTATGTTGGAGAAGTGTGGAAGGTTGGTTTGGATATGAAAGATAGTTATGATCGATTTACGATTGAGAAGATGGTTAGGGAAGTGATGGAGTTGAGGAAAGATGAGTTCTTGAGAAAGAGTGAAGAAATGGCGAAATTGGCCATTTCGAGTGTTAGTAAAGGTGGCTCTTCGTTTGAAGATTTGGATCGGTTGATTGAGGATATCAAGAACATGAAAATTCCAGCTAAATAAAACTAGGTTTCTTTCTTTGAGTTTATTATGTGTGAAGAAAACTAATGTAGGCTATAGCAATAAGCTCATGGATCATGTTTACACTCTTCTCATTTATTTATTTCAATGTATTTTTAGCACTTCAAAATTGATTTTAAAAAAATCAAAATAAATGACTTCTCATATAGTATTATACTTTCAAAATATTCAACATATTTCTATTTTCAAAGTATTACAATTTAACTTTGAAAAATTTTAAGAATTTTTGTTGCTATTGTAACTTGAGATTTAGCTTAAATTTTGCTTAGTGCAACTTAATTGAAGACGACAAATGTATCACATGTAATCTTTGTTTTTTACATAGTTGTATTATAGGTGGGTTATGTAATGTATTTTTTTACTAAAAAAAATATAGATAATTTAGCGGCTAGTTGTATTAGAGGAAAATAATGAGACATGTAATGTACTTTTTTTACTAAAGAGGAATATGGATAACTTTAAAGTGGAGGCCCAAAATGATAAAATAATTACCTTTATATTGAGTGGAGGAAGTATAAAATTTTAATTATACCACTCCATTCTATAAAATTTTAATTATACCCCACTCCATTTTACAAGCCCTAACCCCTTTTTAGCATTAACAACCCCACTCATACTAAAAAAACGCACACTCAATAACCACCCCATTCAAGAAAATTGAAATTTCACACTTTTTTTTTTTCAATTGAGTGTCCAAGCTAAAGCACAGTTGGTAGTTTGCGCTGCCCTTAGACAAATTAACATATTGCCATTTTCTGTTGTGTCAAGACTTTCTATGGCCCAATATTATTAATCATAAAGAACAAGTTAATCGTTACAAAGTAATATGAATCAAATAAACAATTAAGAATTTTCATATAATGATCACATACTCATAAATATGAAATAATATTGATTGGACGACAGTTTTCTTTTTTAAAGAAAGATCTTACTCTTGTTTTGGCAAGTATTACACCTGATGCACTAAAATTAACATCACATTATTATCTAATTAAAGTATTTTGCTCAGAAATCAAACTCAAACATAACTGTAACCATATCATTCATTCCTATAAAATCAGTAAATATTGTTCATACTTTATCTATGTTTTAACGGCAAAAACGAACTTAATAAATTACAAATTAAAAAAAAAATCAATTAAGAGAAATGTGAGAGGGCTCATATCAAGTGTATTTTATAGAAGACTATTCACAGTGGGAGAGAGAGAAACACAGATGAAATTGAAGAGAGAGAGAGTGAGGATTTCTTAGACGAAGGCGCCAGAGGGCCAGCCCTTGACGGCAAGGGGGCGGCGGCCCAACATTCCGATCATCCTCAACCTTCATCAATTTCATCGTAATTTCCGAAATCACCCACTCGACCCTCTCTCTTTCTAATCACAGCCCCTCTTCTTCTCCTGCTTCTCCAGGAAAAGAAAATTAAAATAAATAAATAATAATAATAATAATAATGACGCCGAAGAACACAGCGCTGATTGAGCATACGAATTTAGGGTTAAGAATTTTGCAGAAACTGGATTACGATCTTATATATTGGGTAATATTCTCTCTTGGGCCGTAAAGCCCATGAAGGAATAAAATTTGGAGAAAGCCCAACAGTATTGTTAATGGACAAATTTGAAATTTGGACTCGACATATTCAAAGTGGTCCCAACCCAATGAGCTTTTCATGGACCACACCACGTACGACCATCTGAATAAAACTGGCACTGCACGTCAGGGCCATGGGGGGACCAAAAAATTATGGTTTATTTCATCAACACTAAATTATAGGAGTTCACTAATTGATCATCACCCAATTTTTCTTTTTCCTTTTATTTTTATTTTTTTAACTGAAAAATGCTTTAATGAAAATTTTGAGACAAGGGAAAATTCAGAGTATGGTCATGAGATTTTTTTTCAAACTTAGCTAAAACATTTCAAAGTGTTCTTTTTTTGCGGATCTTGGCCCTATTCTTCTACTCATTGTGGAGTGTTGGAGAGATTTGACATCTTTCCTTATATGCAACAACACTGTAGATGTGATTTATTGTCTTTGATTTTAGAGCAGTGATCTCACATCACATCTTTCATTTCTTTATAATTGATACGTCCAGTTTACAGCTTTAAACGAAAGCTTGTTGACTTAAAAAAAAAAAAAAAAAAGGTGTAACCAACACTAGACGGGGTGGTGGGGGGCCTAATTGATGTGACACAAGTGGATTATCGATTGAGTCTATTATTTGACTTTAGTGATAAAAATAATATTTAACGCAGGATGGATAATTGTATTAGTGTTGTATATGAATCTCATATAGATGTATTAAAAAAGAAATGACTATTAGGTAATATTTAGTTTGGGTTATGTGGAGTTTAAAAATCATGAATAGCATGTTCTATGTTTATTTTGGGTTTTGAATAGGGTAGGTTTTAACTTTATGTCAAATTAATGTATTAATTTATTTAAAAAGTTAAATGAAAAAGGAAAGATAAATAGAGAAAGTGGATTAATTGAGTAGAGAGAATATAGTAGGTATATATATAGGGGTAGTTTTTAAAATTTGAATGTGGGTTTTGAATTTTAATTCTGGAGTTTCAAACCTGGAAACGAACATTGCCTTAAAGTAGGACACCCAAATTTAAAATATATACTTCCTCCGTCAACTTCTAAGATATCAATTTTAATAAATGGATACCTTAGAGCCAGACGGATGGAGTAATTGTTATTGTGGGACAGAAAGAGTAAAATAGATCAAATTACTCACTCCGTCCTGTAGAAACGTCTATGCATTTTTATTTTGGGCGTCCCATAAAATGTTTTATATTTCTCTTTATAGTAAATGAGACCCACAAATCACTTAAATATTTTCATGGGACCATAACTCTACACTAATACAACAACCCACTACACATTAAAATATTATTTCTCTCACTTCAATACAAATTAAAATATTATATTATTTAATAGCCATATAAAAAGTAAACGTAAATCTTTTTAGGGGATGGTGGGAGTAATAAAAAAAATGTAGGATTTCAATCCCCATCTTGTATGTCTGAGACTAGGTGGAAGGTTTTTCTACACCTTTATCACTTTAATTATTCCTTGAAGAGGAAAATGTTGTTTGAGTTTAAGGGTGCATAATCATATGAATGAATGAATTTATAAATTCTTGAGTTTAAATTAATAGTAGATTGCAAATTATGGAATTTAATTTAATATTTCTTTAATTGTTTTGAAAGGGTAAAATCCCTTAATATTTATAAAATATTTAAATAGTACTTAAGTCTCATAATTATTTAAGATTTTAAATTATGTATTAAAAAATGTATATTTTTATCAATTTAATATTATAATTATGAGATTTTGTTCCATTTTTGTAACAAACCTTGATTTTGGCCAAAATAAAGCATCAAGTGATGCTCAGTTTAGATAAACCGTTGAATTCACTAACTTAACGATTTTTAATTAAAATTTAACCAATTAATAAGTATGTGTTGCTCAAAGTTTCGCGATACTTAGAGCAACACCATAACCTCTATGTTGGGCCTGTGGGCCCAAATATTGGTCTCTACCTCAAAGTAATGGGCCAAATGTTTTTGGCCCATAGCCTTACACCAACAACCCATTTAATCCACCAATTTGTGAACCCAACAAGTGTGGTTGGAGCAGACTATTCTTTGTGAATAGAGAACGGGAATCTGAGCACCTCCCGACGCCACCACCTCCGGTGATGCTTCGATGATGAAGACGACCGGCGAGACGACGAGGACGACCACATCCACCCAACACTCTACAATTTGGATTATTTAAATTGTATATATTTAACTTCTTTTCTATCTAAGAAATTTTATTTGATCAACTAAGAAAACATATATAATAGTAATAAACAAATTATTTATATTACATGAATTTAATTTACACTGAAATCATGCAATGAAGCATCCACCAAATGTTCAAAATGAAGAAATATAATGCACTAATGCATCAAGTGCTTTGTTTGAAGATCCACCCTCCTTTAATCCATTGTCAATTTTGTCCTTCAATGCCATTGCTCTCTGCCTTATCTCCTCCCCTTCTATTCCCACCATAACTTTTCTTATAGCTTTTTCAATCTCCCCCCTCTCCAATCCCCCCTCTCCTAGATTGATCCCAATCTTCCAAACATCATCCACATACCTTGCATTCACTTGCTGATCACCAAAGAACGGCGAACAGATCATCGGAACTCCTTCGCAGATGCTCTCTAGAGTCGAGTTCCATCCGCAGTGCGTCCAGAACCCTCCAACGGAGGGATGAGACAGAACCTCCTGCTGTGGGGCCCACTTCACCATGTACCTGTCAGAACTCAATTAAGTATTAATTAATACTCTTCAATACAAACTCAAATTTTTAGATAAAATAGTCATTTAACATGATATCTGAATAATGACTTAACAAATGTCCAAATTCAAACCATTTATCAAGAACTATAGGCAATGCTTAAGTCAAAATTTAATCCCCTGCATGTGTAGGGGTGTGTCAGCTAGAGTGAACTGATTAATTATTAATTGATATTACTCTTTACGAGTTTAAACTTTTAGATGGAATGGTCGTTTAACAGTACCCTCTCTCGCGAGTAGCCTCCATGAATCCATCCGGGAGCATCTCGACCCATTTCGAGCTGTGGATCAAACCGGGCCGAATAGCCCACAGAAAAGGCTGCATGCTGTTGGCTAAACCCCAAGCCAGCTCCTGCAGTTTCTGCCCATCCATGGCTGCCACGCTGCCGAAGCTGACGTAGAGCACTGATCTTGGAGCTTGTTCATCCAGCCATGAAATCGAGCTTCTATCCTGCTGCATTAAGCTGCTGGAAGCCGCCGAGAACCGCCTGTGGAACGGCCCGATCACGAATGCGGGCGGGCCGCAGAGCTTCTCTAGTTCGGGCGCCTCGAGGTGCTGACACGTGTTGAAGATGATCCCTGCTGCTTTCTTCATCTGCTCCACCATGGTGTTTATGTTCCTGTATGCATCTTCCGAGTTGTACATTTCTATAACTGGAAGGTCCTTCACCTTCAGCGGCGGCAGCTCCTCCACCGCCTCCTCCATCTTCGACTCTGTTTCACGTCAATCCTCCATTAATGGCTGAATCAATCAAATTCTTTCTTACACTTACACGAGTTTAAAATCAAAATCCATCTATACAAATTTATTTTATTTAAAATAATCTTAAGAAACTTTATTTTTTCGAAATTGTTCCGAATTTTTTAATTTCTCACTAAAATTTTCCTTTTCAATTAAAATATTCAATTTTTCTAATTCCATAAAATAAGACTGAAAAAGTTCATTTCGAATCCTCTGTCTTATTTTGATACATCATCTCCATCGTTGAATGGACGACACACACGGGCGTAGGAGAGATACGCTATTTAGGAAAGTTTAACCCTTAGAGGCAATGGTTCGATTTCTTTCCCTTACGTGTTTATCACTTAACGTATGACACAGAAGATGATGCATGAAAATGACAAAAACTTCGGTGTGGAAAACGTTATACCACAAAATTGGTAAAAATATATTATTTTGGGATGAAATCGAAACTAAATTTAAAGATTTGAGAGGAAAATAAGTATGGTAACTATTTTAAGATGTTTTGGAGTAAAGTAAAAAAATACGAGTTCCACACACCTCGGTTGTTGAGATAGCCCTTCCTTTGGAGTTGAGGAAGAGCAGCAAAAGCCAAGAAGGAGCAGATGCTGCTGGTCCTCATGACAATCCTCGGAATCCCCAAACAGTCGGCCACGGATTGAGTGAAGTACCAGTTAGCATCTGAGATCAAGCACTTGGTCGGACAATCTCCCCCTCCTTCAGACACGATCCGATCGACGCAGTGTCTGAAAGGTTCCGCGCAGTTGGCGTTGATGACATTGATGATTCTGACGGGGTCCGGTGCAGAGTCGTGGGACTCGCCGGATAAGCCGTCGGAGATGACGTGGAAGCTGAGGTGGGGGTATCTAGAAGGGTCGGGGGAGTTGTAGGAGGTGTGGATAATGGAGATGGAGAAGCCTGTGGAGTGGAGGATGTTTGCCAGCTGTAGCATTGGATTTATGTGGCCTTGGAATGGCAATGGGAACAGAATTAGCCTGCTTTTGTTTGCATCCATGGTGGACTTCTTACAAGATTGATGCTATGTATAGTATGTGTGTAGAAACTAAGCAAACACCTACAGTGTGTGTGTTTCCATAGAATATTAGAATCTGGTTCTTATCTTGTAGTCTTGTGGATCACTACATATATATAGCAAGTGCATTTTAGAGAAGATGGTGCACATGACTCATGACATGGCCTATCATACATAAATATCTTCTTGGGCAAAAATATTACATTTAATTTGTGAGGAAAAAAAAAAAAGGTCAGATGTTCTGTTGCCTATCATTCCCCTTTATTTTTAAGATTATTAAAATAAAAGATTATTTTAATAAAAGACATAAATTTCTTCTTGGGCAAAAAAAAAAAAAAAAGTAAAAGATTATTTTTAAGTGGAATGAAGGAAGTATATAGTATTAATTGTTATATAGAAAAATCTAAACTTTTTTCTTCAAAATTTAATATTTTATTTCAAGATGTTGATGGATAACTACATCTTTCTCCTAAAAATCAACAACCTCAAGTACATACTTTAATTTTAAATTTTATCATTTTTTTTATAATTTACATAACTTATTTTAATTTATTTATAATTTAAAAATATTAAACTATCCCTAAAATCAAGTTTTTTAGAATTTGTATTTACAATTGTGATTTTTTTATGAAAAGGTGGGAGTAATGGATACAATGTTATAAGGGATTATTACTGATTTGTATAGTATAATTATTAATAAATACATTAATTTAATATAATTACTGATAGATACATAAAATTTAATTTATTTCCCATCATTATCCCATATACTTTTTAATCACGCTTTAAGGAGAGATTTCAGGAATTAACCTATCTTCTATTTCTCACTTCAAATTGCACACTAATGTATAGTAAAGTAAAAGAACGTATATCATACTCTCTTATAATATATACCCTTCAGATGCACGTCAATATACATTATCGTCTTCGTTCTTGTAATTCTTACTCCGGAAGCACACCAATGTATATAAGCGTATTTAGTGTTAAAAGACGTTTCTTTTTGTGATTTTTTTACAAGTTTCCTTTTTGTGATTTAATGAATATTAAATGTACAGTACATATTCTTCAGCACATTACAGTACATTCATTTTTGTTGATTAATTAATCAATATTAAGAATGATTAACTACATTGTGCACACGTGTATACAAATTAAGAGTTTTTTCATTGTTTTTCTTCAAAAATTATTTATCGCAGATGAATGTACAATAATGTATATTCAAATAAAGAGTATTCTTTGTTTCTCTCTCCAAAAATTATTTTTCTCACATGAATGCACAGTAATGTCTATTCATATCAATACTTAATCGTGTTTTTTTTATTTTCTCCAGAAGATGCACACTGATGTTCAGTAGGTATGGACACTACAAGAAAATTGTCGAATTTCAACGGCGAAAAATCATTGGAATATGTAAAAATACCTTTGGAATTCATGATTCCAACAAATATTTCAACAAATTTTTCTGTTGGAAAGTGACAATTGGAATGTCATTTTTCCAACAACATTTCCAACTGTTTCAAAAATCCAACGGTGAATCCAACGATATTTTTTATTGGAATTTTTTTAATCTAAAAGTGATTCAAACATTTATCCAATAGAATTTTCTTTTGGAATCACTGTTGGAATAAATTCCAACAATCTTTGCACTCTGTTGGAATTTTCCAACGATGAAAAAAGTATTTATTCAAATTTTAACCCTTGACCTCTTGCTTATATCACCTTATCATTTACCAACTTAACTAATATATAATTTATGTTATAAATTGACTTTTAAATTTATTGAAGTCATTTTTTTCGATGGAATTTTAATTGGAATTTTCCAACAGCTTAAGTTTAATTGAAATTTATATTGGAAATTTTCAATTGTTTATCAAGCTATTGAAATTAGCATTGAAACTTTCCAACAGTTTAAATTTATATGGGAATTTTCGCTGGAACTTTTCAACAATTTTAGGTTTTATAGGAATTTTCGTTGGAATTTTCCAATAGTTTATCAGACTATTGGAATTAGCATTGGAAATTTCCAATGGTTTAAATTTCCATGGGAATTTTCGCTGTAATTTTTCAATGGTTTAAAGTTTCATTAGAAAATTCGTTGGAACTCTAAAATTTCCAACTTATTTGCTTTTCGTTAGAATTTTCTGTTAGAATTTAGCAGTTTTCTTGCAGTGATATATTATAGGTAAAACAAAATAAAATTTTGTATTTATAAATAATTTTCTATAGCGAATGTATGATTTAGTAATATCTAAAAACATTTTGTAAAATATTAGACCCATGTTATAACTCTATAATAACAATAATTCGGTGGAAGAAATGATTTTATATGTAGTCAATATTATCTTCCTGCATTCCAATTTGTTTTTTTTTTAATATTATCTGTTTAATTAAAAACTATCTGATATTTACAAAATAAAAATAAGTTTTAGAGTTTATGTGAGCTCAAATTTTGGGAATGGGACACGTGTCCCGTCCCACACATGAAACACGAGGTGGAATAGGAATAGGGTTTGGGAATAGCAGTGGATCTCAAATCAGTTTACGTGGTTGAAAATATTCATGCGTGCAGTGTGCTGTAGTGGACCAGGATCACTTCACAGCATAGGAGAAAGTCATTTGGTATTAAATTCTGCATTTATGCATTTTTCCTCTGTATCTACTCTATGAACTATGACTGCATTGCCATGAAATAATAATACCGATAAAAGATTTCCCAACTGTAGATGTTGATAAAATTACCCTCCTAGGCAGAGAATTTTTTTTATTTTTTTAAATATCTCCTAGGCTTAGTTTTTAATTTAACGGTTCAAATTTATTTTTTTTAATTGAATGTTTTTTTTTTTTTTTCATATTGTTGGATGAATGGGTTTATATGTAAGAAAGGGATGATGTTGAGAAGATTGCACAAGTTTTAGGTTGTGAATTGTGATAGTGGGCTATGTGAGTCATAATTTTAAAATTAAAAGAATTTTTAAAGTTATTGGATAATTTGTTATTTTCTTCTTGGAAATGTGAACGATATTGTGAACAAATAAGTTTAAAATGTGTGAATGATTATTTGAGATGAGGGAGTATATATATACTTAATTATATAGAAAATCAAACATAAATACTAGAATTGATGTCTTGTGCACTTTGGGCCAAAAATTTAATTTTATGCACTATTTTTTGCAATAAATTATATTAATTTTAATTCAAACATGTATTTGAATTTTCATAATAAATGTATTACTCTTTAATATTCAATTATATCATTAAGTTTTTATTAAAATATTAATATTATTTTAATAAAATCTTTATTAAAAATTCTTTGACAACCTGTATAATTTTAGTAAATAATATATGTTTTAAATATGGGTAAGCTATGCAAATTAATTGCAGGTTTGGTCAGATAAACAATAAATAATAATTAAAAAAAAGCATAATTGGACAATGGAAATAGAGTCGACAGCTAATGGGCTAACAACTCATATGTTTGTTTTATTAAAAGAGAAATAAGCTCAAGTGAACCCATTGTTTAATCCAAGTAACTATTGGGCCTTCAGGTTCACAATTACATAAAAAGTAAACCTATGAGCTAAATTGAACCCATTTGTTTGGTCAAGTAACAAATGGCCCTAAACGACTCAATTTTATGAATTCTGATGATATAAATTAAAAAAGTTTATATTCATAATGGCCTCACAAAAAACTCGTCTCACAACAGAGTTTTTCTTTTATGAATGGTGAATACTTTGTGTACTATTTCCCTTCCTTGAAATGAATAAAAATTAATATTTAATTAATAAAAATTTCATGAATAATTTACTGTTCAAATTTTAGTGTGCGAGGGTAGATCCTAAATTTCCTCATATTAATTCTTATTTTCGATCTTTTCATATTTATAATAGATAATGATGTACAATGCCTTTATGTTTATAATAATTTTTTTTTTATAATCCTATTTTTAAGAACACGTTTTAAAATGTTCAACTCAAGAAATACTCCGTATAATGTTAATTCGGTGGTTGGCTAGTTTAAAATAAATAATTTGATTGAATATATTTAAGTGTACAATTTATGACTTGATTATATATACTATATTTTTATAACTCAATTGAAAATATTATAATTCGATGAAAATTTATAGATTGAATCACAAATCTAGTAAATGATATTTTTGTCTCGATTAAAGATTTTAAATTGAATTATGAATCGAATCAATATTTTTATAATTTCTGTTAAGATTTTTCACTAAATATGTCCATAAAATATACTATCATAAATCTAAAAGAATATACATTTTTTTATAATTTCTGAATATGTTAAGATTTTTCAATAAATATGTTCATAAAAAATACTCCCTCCGTCCGGTTCTAAAGTATCCATTTGTTTTTTCACGTGGATTAAGGAGTATTATTATTATTATTATATGTAAAGTGTGTAGTTGTATTAGAAGGAAGTGATGAGTTATGGAGTATTGTGTATTTTTTTACTAAATAGGGGAAATTGATACATTTGAATCGAACGTTAAAAATAGTAAAATGGATACCTTAAAAGCGGATGGAAAAGTATTATCATAAATCTAAAAGAATATATTTCCTCCCTACGCTCGCAAAAGTTTCATATTTTATCCACGTTTATGGTGGATATATAAATTGAATATTTTAGTTGTTTTAATGATGTGGGTAAGTCTTAGAATTTTAAAAATTAAAATGTTATCTTTTAGAACAGATACCAAAACGATAAAATTGCACCATTACTGTGAAGTGAGTGACTAAAATATAACCCAATAAATTATTGAACAAAATTGAAATATTTACTCATTTTAATTTTGAATGTCTCATCTTAAATTTATGTTTCCTATAATAAATGATAATAAAAAAAATAATTAATATGAGTATATTTCTATTAAATTCACAAACAATACTAATATATAATAAATGAGAATCAAACAAAATAATTAATATGAGTATATTTCTATAAAATTCACAACAACACTAATACAATTATTAAAATATAATTATATTAAAAATATTATATTTCTCATTTTCAATAAATTAAGATACTACCATATTCTAATGAGGAGACAGGAGAGTATTTATCTAATTTTAAGAAATGATGGGTGGCGTTGGAAAAAGAAAGAATGCGTGGGAAAAGATGAATGAGGAGAGAGAAAGTATAGAAAATGGTTCCCTCTCTCTCCTCTTTGAAATCTGAGAAAGAAGCCGCCAACATTGGATCAAATTTCAAAAACACCAATTTTATTTTAATTCAAGGAAAAGGGAAATTGAAACGTCACTGTAATTGAGTAGGAGTGTCAATGTCAATCAGTTCAATACGACGTCGTACGCCACCACCCGCAGTCCCTACAGATCTGTCTCCTTTACGCCAAACCTCCCCCTCCACTCCCAACACTCTTTTCATATTCCATATTAACCCCTTCTTTCTTCTTTATTCTATTTTAAATTTTAAGTAAACAATTGTCTAAATCATGTTAATGTCATAAATATTATGGTTTCCCTCCCAATTTTATTACTTCCTCCATTCCAAATTCATCTTCACATTTACTGTAAATATGAAGTTTAAGAAAATTAACTTTTTAACTTACTTTTGAAATAATATGGTATTTTTGGGTAATAAATAAATGATAAAATATATTATGTGTGTTAAAAATATTATGGCAAATTTAAAATTAAAGTATGTTAGAGAGATATTAGTTATTTGTTTTTTTCTTTTATAAAAGTGTGAAGTTGAATTTGGGACGAACCAAAACGAAAAATGTGAAGTTGAAATTGGGACGAAGGGAGTATGTACTTGTGTAAATTTAATTCACGGTGAAATCTCTGTGTCCCCCTTCCAATTCTATTATATCCTAATGTTAGAATTTAAATTAAAGGGGCAACATAAGAATCTATACATGGTCACCACTTATCTCTAATACAACTACATATTTTATATAAAATAATAATTTCAATTAATCGACGTGCAAAAAATAAATAGTTGTACTCCCTTCGTCATTCCGAAATATTTTCATTTTACTATATTGTCATCTCATTCAAATGTTTCAATTTTTTCATTTAGTAAAAAATGTCCACCACTAACCAACACATCTTTCTAAAACAATTATTCATTATACATAAAATAATAATACTTTTTAATTCACGTGCAAAAAGTAACGATTACCCCTCCCCAAAACGAAGGGAGTGTTATTAATGAAGGGAGGGAGTACTAGTAAAATAAAAGGGAAGTAAATCTCGATTGTAACTTTTTGATTAAAGTTTTTCTCTTTTTTTTTTCCCATTTTAAGTGATTGTTTTAAAAGGTTCAAATTGACAAAAACATTCTTTACTCAATTTTTTGATTCGGTTAAAATAAATTATTTCATTGTAGTATATACGTATTACTCGGTTGTACGTATTTATAATTCAATTGTATATATATGATTTATTTATATGATTATGACTCAATTAAAATTTTAAAATCGAATCATGAATATTTTTATCATTTTAAATATTTTACTATTTATCATTTTATATATATATATATATATGGAGTAAAAGAAATCCAAAATGATAAAATGAAAATAGAGAGTGGCGTGATAGGATAAGTAATGCTAAAAATGGAGCCTGCACACGCGAAATATCACCGTTGGTGAAGGCTACATTTACCATTTCCATATTTCCTTCGCAAATATCTGTTGCACAAGCCTTCCATGCATTTTCAATTTTCGTTTATTTTATTTTGAATACCCAAAATCGATTCAATAATAAATTAAGAAATATTGTTATTTAATATAGTGAGTAGTTGAATATGAAGTGTGTAGATTTTATTTTGTGTTATATTAGTAATGAGTGAGGATCTCATGTTTCTGAAAACAAAAATATTACTGATGGAAATATATGCATGCATGGGATAGGTTCGACCTGTACCAAAGGGTTCGACATGCTCAAACAAGTCGAACAATGGTCGAACCAGTTCATCAGAAGGGAGGTTCGACAACGACATTAATGGTTCGACCTGTTTAGAAGGTCGAACCATGGTCGAACCAAAGGGCCAGGAGATGGGTTCGACCACGACACTAGTGGTTCGACCTGATCAACTGGTCGAACCATGATCGAACCAATACCGAATTCGTCCAGTAGCATGATTCGACTTGCGGTTCGACCTGGGAACCGTGGTCAACCAGTGCCGAGTTTGTTAATTGGCTGACTAACACATGATCGTCTGGAATGGGGCTGATGTACACGTGGAAAGTGTTCATTGGTGACTGAAGAATAGTCCAAACGGGTTGCATGGCAGCTGGAAGCATAAGAAACAGTTGCAACAACTCAAACAATAAAACAAACTGTTTTATTGGTGCAATGTTGAAGCCAACTTTGAGGCGGTTTAAGAGCAGTTTA
The DNA here is from genome assembly GCA_023678885.1 of Pogostemon cablin. Lineage (NCBI taxonomy): Eukaryota > Viridiplantae > Streptophyta > Magnoliopsida > Lamiales > Lamiaceae > Pogostemon > Pogostemon cablin. The sequence continues at coordinate 27,922,698 of CM042995.1, forward strand.
TCAAGCTACCTATAACCGGCTAGATAGCTGCATCTCATCTATTAAGTGAGGGCTATCCAGTAGCGGTTTGACTGGATCAAGAGGTTGAGGGAGAAGCTAGATATAAGGGGCTCAAAGTTGCTTCATAAGAAGGGGGGTTCCATACACAGAAATTTACACAGTTTCTGTTGCAACTTTATTCTTAGCTTCAGTTTTCGTTTCAATCTGTTCTTGGTTGTATTGCATCATCAATAATAGCGTTTCTTCTCCCAAAGTGGATGTAGGATATTCAAATCCGAACCACTATACATCATTGTGCACACTCTACATTTTCTCTTCAAGTTTTATCATTTTATGTGTTTTTAATTCTTGAGTGTTTGTGAGTTTTGTGTGCACAATTCATGACAATTGGCGCCGTCTGTGGGAAACGCCATAGACCAAGAGAAGGGAAACGCAGATCAATCAAGAAAGGAGGAGAAGCAGGAAGGTGAGTGAAGATAGGAAACATCATGGAGGTCACCAAGTTCGATATCGAGCGGTTTACTGAGAAATCAGATTTCGGGCTGTGGAAAATCAAGATGAGATCCATCTTGGTACAGCAAGGTCTCGGTGCAGCCATCAAAGAAACTCCGGCCAATGAAGCTGCAGAGGTTGATGCTCAATCTGCAGCTGCTGAAGTAGAGCTTCAAGAAAAGGCACTAAGTGCTATCTTTCTATGTCTTGGTGATAAAGTACTCAGAGAAGTTCAGAAGGAAACAACCGCCATTGGATTATGGAACAAACTAGAATCCTTGTTCATGGCAAAATCGAATGCAAACAGGTTACATTTGAGGCAAAGACTTCATGCCTTCAAGATGAATGATGAAAGGCCCTTGATGGATCAAGCTGATGAGTTCTGCAAGATTACAGATGAGCTTGAGATTGTGGATTTCAAACTTGAAGGCAGTCATGTTGTTATCAGCATTGCCAAGATCTCATAGGCACTTCAAGGATTCACTACTCTATGGGGGAAAGGGCACCATTCAATTAGAAGATGTTCTATCAGCCTTTAGGTCCAAAGATTTAGAGATGGAGGCTGATAACGTTACAACTTCAGGCGGAGAAGGATTGTTTGCAAAGGGAGGCCAAAATCAGAACAAGAAGTTCAATAAAGGAAGAGATGCTGATCACAAGAAGAGGAATTCGAGTTCAAAGAATCAAGATGATGAAGATAGTGATTCGCAGGAAGAATCTGAGGTTAGGAAATGTTACTACTGTCATGAGCCTGGTCATTTCAAGAGAAATTGTTCAAAGTTGAAGGCTGTGAAGGCTAGAAGATCTGAAAATGCAAGAGGGGGTCAGAATCATCAAGCAAATCAAGTTGTGGATAGACATGGAGTTGCTGATTTTGATTGTGTGGAGGTCTTGTCTGTTGCAGCATCCAGGAACTCAAGTGAATGGATTTTAGATTCAGGGAGCACTTATCATGTGACGTCAAGGAGGGATTGGTTCTGTGAGTTCGAGGAAGATGAAGGCTCAGTTCATCTTGGGAACGATCAGATTTGCAGCATTAAAGGTAAAGGATCAGTGTTGATAGAGTTGTCTAATGGTGCTGTCAAATTATCAGATGTAAGGTATGTTCCTGAGCTTAGGAGAAATCTTATTTCTCTTGGAACGCTTGAGTCTTTCGATTACGATTTTAAGTCTCAAGGTGGAGTTCTTACCGTTTCAAAGAATGGGAGAATAGCACTTCAAGGTTTAAGGAGGAATGGTTTATATTTTCTTAATGGTAAGACAGTGAAGGGGTTGCATGATCAAGAGAAGGACAATCCACTCGATGTTGGAAACATTTCGAAGCTTGAAGTATGTGACAGTCCTATAGAAGATAAACGGGTTGCTCAAGTTCAAGATGAAGGTCTAGGATCAGAAGTGGAGATTTCTGAGGATGTAACACTTAAGGTGGAGCATGTTAAGGAAGAAAAGAAGATTGATCAGTTTGAGGAGCATACATCATTTGATCATGATGCACTAGCACTTATGGTGGAGACTCTTGAAGTTAAAAGTTGGGGAAAAGCCATCAAGTTTAAGTGTAGGAGGATGTATACTACTTTGAAATCATATACAGTTAAGTGGAGGAAAAAGACTTGCAACAAAAAGAAGGAAGTGAGCTCTAGTAAAGTTGAGTCAATTGCTAAGTTTGAGCCAAGCTTAAACTTAGTAAGTACTTGTTAGTTTCTCCAAAATGTGTTTGAAAGGGTTGCTTTTCCCTTCAAGAACAGTGGACAATGTTGTTGATCCTTGACAACAAAATCAAGAAGAATGACATGTAAGGTTTGTTGTTTCCTTTAATAACAGTGGGAGGTTGTTGCTCATCCTTAAAAGCAGGAAGTGAATTTGCTGTTTGGTGAAGAACAGTGTGGAAGAGATGAAGTTGTTCATGCATACATATAAGGTGGAGATTGATGGAAATATATGCATGCATGGGATAGGTTCGACCTGTACCAAAGGGTTCGACATGCTCAAACAAGTCGAACCAGTTCATCAGAAGGGAGGTTCGACCACGACATTAATGGTTCGACCTGTTTAGAAGGTCGAACCAAAGGGCCAGGAGATGGATTCGACCACGACACTAGTGGTTCGACTTGATCAACTGGTCGAACCATGATCGAACCAATGCCGAATTCGTCCAGTAGCATGATTCGACTTGCGGTTCGACCTGGGAACCGTGGTCGAACCAGTGCCGAGTTTGTTAATTGGCTGACTAACACATGATCGTCTGGAATGGGGCTGATGTACACGTGAAAAGTGTTCATTGGTGACTGAAGAATAGTCCAAACGGGTTGCATGGCAGCTGGAAGCATAAGAAACAGTTGCAACAACTCAAACAATAAAACAAACTGTTTTATTGGTGCAGTGTTGAAGCCAACTTTGAGGCGGTTTAAGAGCAGTTTATCAAGCTACCTATAACCAGCTAGATAGTTGCATCTCATCTATTAAGTGAGGGCTATCCAGTGGCGATTTGACTGGATTAAGAGGTTGAGGGAGAAGCTAGATATAAGGGGCTCAAAGTTGCTTCATAAGAAGGGGGGGTTCCATACACAGAAATTCACACAGTTTCTGTTGCAACTTTATTCTTAGCTTCAGTTTTCGTTTCAATCTGTTCTTGGTTGTATTGGATCATCAATAATAGCGTTTCTTCTCCCAAAGTGGATGTAGGATATTCAAATCCGAACCACTATACATCATTGTGCACACTCTACATTTTCTCTTCAAGTTTTATCATTTTATGTGTTTTTAATTCTTGAGTGTTTGTGAGTTTTGTGTGCACAATTCATGACAATTACTCCCTCCGTCCCACTACAAGAGTGGTAAAACTTTTTGGCATGTATATTAAGGGATATAATATTTAATGTATAGACGAGTATAGAGAAATAATATTTTAATATAAAGTGGATGGTGTATTAGTGTGGTGTGTGGATTCTATGGGGAGATATTAATTGTTTTGTGTGAGTCATTTTAACTAAAAAGGGAAATACACCTCTTGTATTGAGATGGACGAAAAAGACAAAAGGCACTTCTTGTTGTGGGACGGATGGAGTATCATTTAAAGCGGACCGATAAAATGACAAGATAATTTTCTTAAAGGTTCCTTCACTTCTCATGAAATTCAGCTATGAAAATTAATAAGCCAGCATATATAGTTGCATATGAATAATTTTACTAACTTAAATTATGAAATTGCACTAGTTGAGTTCGATTTTTTTAAAATTATCTTTATCTTTATTAATCTAAATATAAATAACTAAATAAATACTCTGTAGTTTATCCGCCCAAATTGTTCAAGATTGTTGACTCTCAGTAAGGAGGGAGTATATGAATGACTATAAAAGGAATTGTAATCAATCATCACATTTCAATGTAAAAGAAATGGAGTGTATTAAATGGGAAGTGTAGTATAGCACGAAAATAGTAGTATTATAGAATTAAAACTAACATAGAAATAGGGGAGTAGAATTAATGATTACACATCAACTACCACTCCTTTATACCAAATAATTGTCACTTCAACTACTCTCCCTCGCGAAATTTTCTATTTATTTCAACTCAAATGGATCCTCGTTGTATTAAATACTACCTCTGTTGGCTTTTAAGAATTTCATTTTATTATTTACCGTATTTGTACTCAAAGTCTTATTTCCATTGAATGATCCATTAATAATACTTTTTCTAATCCTAGATGTATTTGCAAATTACTCATTTGCATCTCATATTAATAAGGAGGGATAAAAAGATAAAAATTACACATTACCTACCCCACTACATATTACTAAATAACAATACTTCTTAATCTCCGTGCTCAAAATCAAATAATATCCTTGAATCAGACCGAGTACTCCAGTAATACTAGTATTTTCTAAAAAATTAAGATATGTTTGTTTTCGAATTTAGAAAATCTAGAAAATAAATGTTTGTTTTAGATTTTTCTTTGGGTATGTTTCAAATTTTGAAAATCTAGTAAATAAATGATTTTTTAAAAATTTTTTATAGGGTGTTTAATGTCATTATTAAGGTTCTCCAAAGTCTAAATTTAAAATGTACATATATTAATTAAAAACTCAGGCGTTAGCACAATTTTAGCATAAAATCACTGTTAAAAAGTGCAAATACCCAAGTAATTTGAGAAGATTCATTAAGTAGAACACAAGATTTGTAAATATTGAGGCATAAATAACAAGCAAATAAGACAACAAAATACAACATGAATTATATACACGCACATTAAAATAGAAACTAAATATAGACTACACAAGGAGGGCTGTGGATTTAAACTTCACTTGATAAAAGAAAATGCCAAAATTCCACGCAGAAGACAGAAAGGCCAAAGCACCTCCAACAACTACATACCATTTACCCCACAAAAAGACACTATCCACATACATTTATTCACCTATTTTCAATCATAGAATTAAACTCTTCTTTTCCCCCAATTTGTTTCTTCAATCTTTCTCCAATTTCCATCCAAACAAACCCTTGGAACATCACTTCTTATTGCCTTAAACCATCACTACTTGGCTAATTACATAATTCATCTGTGCTTGGAAAAACTGCAGAGAACAAACACATCTACTTAACCATCTTCTTTTCCTACCATTTACCACCTTTATCCCTACCTCAAATGCCCGGATCAGAGACTCCAGTCTCGTGGAAGGCGTAGATCACGACCCATAATCGACGATCCTTCAGCCAACGAAGCAAGCAGACTCCGTCGTCGTTGCTGCAGCAATAACGCGTGCCTCCGAGCCAGCAAAGCATCTGCAGAGCAATCCAAGAGTGTTAGAAACAAGAAACATTTTCAATATAACCCAATTACATTCTTGATGAAATCAAGAAACATACAATAATCGGGGGCGATTCCACGGTTGATGATACGGGGCTGAGCCTGTGAGTCTGATTGGGTTAAGCCATCCAAATTGTTCAAGTTCTTGGTGTGAACTTGAACAGGTGCCCTACCTGAAAATGATGAGCATGAATGTGAGCACAAAAAATTGGAAAATTGTAGATGATACAAACAAATGGGGGCAAAATATAGCATGTGAACCAAACAAAATTTCCACAAACTAATCAAAGGTGCTTTTTGGGGTAAAAATCATGGAATTCTATGGAAAAATCTATAAAGCAAGCTAAAATATGCATTATTAAAGAAGAATTACACATTAAAATATATACAATTGATTAAAGGGCTTCAAAGACTCATTTTATTACTGTCTTCATAAGAAAACAATACACTCACCGAAAAAAACTTGGCCCCAAAATGAGAAAATGACAAGAAACAGTATATGACACAGAGCTGATACGTACACTCAAGGGTCCACCATCATTCTAATGGAGTTTTATTATGAATTAGTAATTCTTTGAATGTTTCAATTATACCTAAAATAGTAAACAATTTTTTTCATAGAAATGGTGATAATTTGTGAACAGTAAATCGGCCCTTAGAACCAAGAAAATCTGAAATATCTACCAAAAATATTTAAAAATCACATACTTCCAAAACTGTAGAAGGAAAATGGGGGGAAATTGAAGGGGCACTGAGCTGTACAATACCTGCTTTCCTCTGAGAATCTGACGAATAAGCGTCGTTGCCGATATTATCGTATCTCCGAGGCAAAAACACCCCTGTTCCGGCACAAGTCCTTTTCGCCGCCGCAGGACCGCCGCCGCCACCTCCGACCCTGGATCCGCCAAGCAGAACTGACCTTCCGCGTGTCGGGTTCTGCTTAATGGTCCATGCAGTTTGACCCAGACCTTCAACTGCAGTTCCAACTCTGTTTTGGTACATTTGCTGCCGATTATACAGCATTCCACAGCCCTCATCCTGTTGCTTCTGATGAAACTGGAAAATAAAACCCGTTAGGAATTTTTTTGGGGAAAATGGAAAAAGTTTCTCCGGAATTAGGGATTTACATGCGTGTTGCGATAAACAGAGGGAATGTGAATTCTCTCTTCAGCGTGAAATTGGGCATGGCTTCTCGGCGGTACAGAGAGACATTTATCGTCATATCCGCGGTTCAGCCGAAGCTTCGCGACTTCACCGGCGGCGAGGTATATCAGATCCCCGACGGCGCCGTATTTAGCACCCAACGGCGTCGTAGGGGGCGACGGAAAACCGTTCGGACTCCCGTTGTTAGACACTCCGGCGCTTCCAAGGTGGTGAGCAAGAGTGGACTGAGGCGAAGTCGACATCATCCAGAATTTCTGCAGAAATGCAGAGCGGAAATGAAAAGTGATAGAACATAAAACCGTGGAAAAAAGGGAGATAGTGAAGAAAATAGGTGAGATGAGTACCTCAAAAAGATGATCGGTCTGAGTTTCAAGGTGGTAGGGAAACTCAGTGGGGAAGCAGAACTCGGAATCCGAGTCAGTGGCGTTAGCCTTGTTGAAATTCTCCTTGTCCATGAGAAAATCATCGTCGGTTAGAAACTCCGAGGGCAACCAGAAGCCTGCTCCTTCAACGCCACCACCGGCCATCATCCAGAGAGAGAGTGGAGTGTGGAAACTGTGGAGGCAGCAGGCTTATGCGTTTTGAAAACGGTTGCTACTTGAAGAAGATATAATAATGCGGTGTGAGAGTGGAGAAGAGAGAGGGAGAAAGGGACCCGAAAAGATGAGAGAGAAATATAAAGAAGAGACTAGAGAGAGAGGGGGGTGGGGTGGGGTAGGGTGGGGTGGAGGGGAATGTGGTTTGCTTTATTAAGGTTTCAGGGCAAATTTGAGACAATTTTTTCAAAATTAAAAGAGGGATTTGGATATGCTTTGTGATGTTAATTCGTATTTGAATAATCGAATTACGAAATTTAAAATATAATAAGTGGGTCTCACTTATTAATAGATCATTGCATGTAGAGAGAAACTCATTAGCGGTTGAAGACATTTGTCCACCTCCCTTGACACGTGGCATTTCATAGTAGTGGTATAATATTTGGAGGGAGAAATTGTGTAGTGGTACCCTACTCTTTTTTTTTTTTTAGAATATTTGCGAATAAATCGTAACCTTTCATAAAATTATAAAAAAAATCTCTGACTTTTAAGTTTAGTGTAAAACGTACCCAACGGTCAGGAGAGAGTTGCTCAACATCCGACGTGGCGTTGAACTTTGCCACGTCAGCTTCGAGTTAATTAAAAAAAAAAACTCAATATTTATTTCTATTGCAAATAAATTCAAACTTCTGAAATTTTGACAAAAAAATACATCAGATTTTTTTTTAATTGCGCAAATCTAATAAAAATTTTATGTTTTATATTAAAATTATAAAACATCTAACTATTTTAATTCTTTTAATTTTTAAAATATTTTATACATTATAAAATATTCATAATTAAAAGTTTTTTTTCTTACAAGGTATTTTAAGTTTTTATTTATTATTTTTTTATTACTCGCTCCATCCCTTAATTATCTTGTCCTGTATTTATTAATTTTTTATTATTTTTAATGCAAGTGGGTAAGTGTATTATTATTGTAATATATTAATGGCAATTTATAGTGTGCCCCGGGTGCACCTAAAGATAGGGTGCACCCATATACAAATATAAACAAACACATATACAATTAAGAGTAAAAATATATACAATTTAATTGTTAATTTTTTTAATGAAAATTTGTATATAATATTCAATAAAAAGTTATACACATATGGATGTTAATTTTTTTAATGAAAATTTAATGTGAAAAAAGTATACAATTATTACAAAACATGTATACAAAATAAAATAATATGTATACAAAATAGAATAAAAAGACATACACATATGGGTGTACCCTTGCACCTGGGTGCACCCAATATACACTCTATATTAATTGTTTTAGGTGGGCCATATATCAAAAAAAATAAACGTTAAGATTGAAATGAGACGCCTGAACTTGGTTTCAATTTTGATAATTGATAAGAGCAAGTGTACTCTATCGTGTGTAGCACGTAAGCGACCAAGTGCAAAATTTATAAGATATCGAACCCAAGGGCGAAAGTGGGTAGCCGTATTTGAGAAATGCTTTACTCTAATAGGACGAATCGAAGAATGAGGGGATGATTAACACTAAAAACTAACACTAAGAAAGCAATTAAAGATAGATGGATACAATGGACATGGAAGATGGATGAAGGTAGAACAATCTAAGAAGTATGTAGGGCAAGCAACATTCATGGATAAGATATATATAGACTCACACACACACATGCATTGATGACTTTCAAGTTATGATATTAAGGGCACTCAAAGAGCGTCTCCAATTCTCACCCTTCCTATAGGTACTTACGGATATTAATATACCGGTATAGAGATATTATCACGAGGAATTTTCTCTAGTGGGCAGGGACGTTTTCCTAGTGTTCCCTTTCTAAGGTCAAGTGAAAATTGGCTTGGTTCCCCTCATCATATCAAACACTTCACAATTAATTATCAATAATGTCCTATTATGAGGTTCTAAGCACTTGGAGGGAATGGCTTTCCTCCCATCATACTAACTAAGTCACCTCATACAATCAATGATTCAATTAAACCACCATACATAATATTGGAATGGACATCCTAACACTATGCATAGAGAATTTAACCACACAAATCATGCATCAAATGAGAATAAGCATTCATAATAGAAAATATTCATAACAATCATTTCATCAAACATGTGGTGTGCAAAATCTACATAATTCCTAACCAATCATATTGCTAGCCTCACAATACTCATGCCCCGCAAGACGATCCAACATTTGATCTATGAATGGCAATGGGAAATGATCTTTACGAGTATTCTCATTCAACTTACGATAATCAACACATACTCTCCAACCCGTGATAGTTCTAGTGGCAATTGTTTCATTTGTATCGGATCTAACAATTGTCATACCACCTTTCTTTGCCACTACATGTAGAGGACTTACATATTGACTATCACTAATTGGAAAGATTATTCCCGCATCAAGCCATTTTAACACCTCTTTCCTTACCACTTCTTGCATTATAGGATTTAATCTACGTTGGTTTTGCACGCAAGACTTTTCATCATCAATCAAATGGATCTTATGCATGCACATAGATGGACTAATACCTTTCAAATCTTTAATGCTCCAACCAATAGATGACTTATGATCTCTTAAGACTCTTAGCAATTTTTCTACTTCTAAATCATTAAGGGAAGAGGATACAATTACCGGATACGTTTCATCTTTTTCCAAGTAAGCATACTTTAAGTGATCCGGCAATGGTTTCAACTCTACTTTCTTCTTCTCTTGCACTTCCAAAAATGGCTTTTCATCAAGTTTCTCCACCTTTACCTCCTTTGCTTCCTCTTTTGTGAGTGCCCTACAAGCATTTAAACCATGCAATTCGTCAATTATTTCATCATTTTCTACACCAAAAGAAGATTTAGCTTTTATAGATTCAAGAGAATAAGAGTGGCTTATGATGATTTCCAAAGGGTCCTTGGAGTGAAGGTGATACATATGCTCTTCAACCATGTCGTCAATAACCTCCACTCTTCCACATTCCTCCCTAGGATACCTCATAGCCTCACTTAAAGAAAATATGACTTCATCCTCATTCACCCTCAAAGTTAGCTCCCCTTTCTCCACATCTATCAATGCTTTCCCGGTGGCAAGAAACGGACGTCCAAGTATCAATGGGACACTATCATCTTCAGCCATATCTAGTACCACAAAATCAACGGGGAACACAAACTTGCCAACTTTGATCAAAACATCTTCCACTATTCCCTTGGGATGTGTCAACGACCGATCTGCTAATTGAAGTGTAACCGACGTCGGTTTGACCTCACCAATACCCAACTTTTTGAAGATTGATAAGGGCATTAAGTTAATGCTTGCCCCTAGATCACATAAAGCTTTGTAGTTCCTTTGCTCTCCCATCTCACAAGGAATAGTGAAACTCCCCGGATCTTTCAATTTAGGGGGAAGTTTCTTTTGCAAGATTGCACTACATTCCTCCGTAAGGTTCACCGTTTCGAACTCCCCCAAGCTTCTTTTCTTTGACAAGATATCCTTCAAAAATTTGGCGTAGTTGGGCATTTGAAGTAAGACCTCCGCAAAAGGCATATTCACATGTATCTTCTTCAACATTTCAACAAGCTTGGCAAATTTCTCTTCTAATCCCTTTTTCAAGCATCTTTGTGGAAACGGGATTGCCATGGGCAACTTAGGAATCCCCCATTCATCCCTTTCAAACTTTTCCTCTCTCTCTTTCCGTTTTGCTTCTCTACATCTTTCCCATTTCTTTGGAGACTTTACTTTTTCTTCTTCAAGTGTAGGGGTACTTTCACCTTTTTCAACAATATCAACTTCTTTCTCTTTCCCTTCTTCACCCAAACTTTCCATAGGCTCAAGTTCACAATCCACCTCCTCTACTTCCGTTGGCATTGAAGGCCCTTCGTATTTTGTTCCACTACGAAGTTCAATCACCTTACATTGCTCCTTCGGATTAGTAATGGTTGTAGATGGAAACTTCCCTTGGTGATGAACATTACCCCTTTCACTTGCCATTTGACTAATGTGAGTCTCAATTGCTTTGAATCGATTCTCATTTACCTCATCTCTTTGCTTCACATATTCAAACTTTCTCTCATTCTCTTGTTTCTCTTGCTTCATAAACTCAAACATCTTTGTCATTTTATCCTCCAATGTAGACAATGTAGACTTTCCTTCATCATTTGGAGCCTTCTCCCCCAGATGAATGCCCGGTGGCAATGTGAGTGCATTACTTTGATTCCCATACGACAAATTCTCATATCTCCGGGGTTGATTGAAATTCCCTTGAAAATTACCTTGCCCCCAACCTCCTTGCCTTTGTGGATATCCTCCTCCATTATTCCCAAAATTCCCACCGTAATTTCCTTGGAAGTTCCTTCCTTGCATGAAGGCAACTTCCTCAAGTGTCATCTCCGATGGGCTCCAAGAATTAGAGGACATACCTTGTTGAGGTATAGAGGTAGGCATTTGACAACTTTGAGAAGATTGACCCATACTTGGTGTAGATACACCTTGTTGAAAATTAGGAAACACTTGTTGATTCATCAAAGGTATTGACATCACATGCGGAGGATTAGCTAGCATTTGTTGATTCACCATTGGTGTAGATGTTGGAGTCACTTGCATACTAGCATTCATCCTTTTTAGTATCTCCGTGATTGCCTTGTCGGTTACATCTTCATTAGGCACCTCCACCTTTTTCACTTGTTGCAAGCACACTTCTTCCATCTTAGCAATCTTCTCTTTTTCATATAAGCCCGCAACTCTATCCATGGCCCATTGTCCCGTATTCAATGCTATTTCTTCACATATGGCAATTGCTCTTTCCGGAGTTTGCCCCAAAATCGAACCTCCCGATGAAGCATCAACAAGCATCCTTTCACTTCCATTCAAACCGGCATAGAAAAATCCTACTTGTTGATCTTCGGGGAATCCGTGTTGTGGACATTTCCTTAGCATTTCTTTGAATCGGTCCCAAGCCTCACTAAAAGTTTCAAGAGGCATTTGCTTAAACTGCAATATTTGACCTTTGAGATGCAACATCTTCGATGGTGGGAAATACTTGCTCAAGAATCTTTGTGCCAACTCTCTCCATGTGTTGTAGGATCCCGGTGGTAAAGTATGATACCAAGCCTTAGCTCTATCTCGTAATGAAAACGAGAAGAGCTTCAATTTAATAACATCCTCACTTACCCCATTTATCTTGACCGTGTTTGCTAACTCCGTAAATTGGGCTAAGTGAGCATTTGGATCCTCCATAGTACCACCACCAAATTGTTTTGCTTGCACCATGTTGATCAATCCCGTCTTGATCTCAAAATGATTAACATTCACCGGTGGTCCCACAACATAGTTTCCATATTGCGGTTGGAAGTGATCTCGGATGTTCATTCCCACTCCATTATTCCCATTTCTACGAGGTTGATTTTGCACCATCGGAGGATCATTCCTTGCTTCTTGTTGTGCCAACAAGTTTTGAATAATAGCTTGCAATTGTTGGTTTTGCAAGTGCATTTGTTGGGCATAAACTTGTGGCACATATTCTTGATTACCAAAACCTCCTCTAGCATTATCACCACCTTGAAAATTTCTCAAATTACCTTCTTCATCAACCATATTTGCATTATCCCTTACTTCTTCCATATTTTCTTCCGTTGGTTCCAACACTCCTCTTCTTTGTCTTCTTAAGGTAGCTTCTAATTCCAAATTCAAAGGTTCAATAGATTGAGACCTTGAACGAGTTTGCATGTACCTACAAGAATTCCAAAATTAGCTCTCCAAGTAACCAAGACAAGTAAACAACTATACAAATGAAAGAAATATCCTTATCAAGACTAATCAACTTCAAACTCGTTACAACCACAAGTTTAACATTTCCCCGGCAAGCGGCGCCATGAACTTGGTTTCAATTTTGGTAATTGATTTAGAGCAAGTGTACTCTATCGTGTGTAGCACGTAAGTGACCAAGTGCAAAATTTATAAGATATCGAACCCAAGGGCGAAAGTGGGTAGCCGTATTTGAGAAATGCTTTACTCTAGTAGGACGAATCGATAAGAATGTGATGATTAACACTAAAAACTAACACTAAGAAAGCAATTAAAGATAGATGGATACAATGGACATGGAAGATGGATGAAGGTAGAGCAATCTAAGAAGTATGCAAGGCAAGCAACACTCATGGAAAAGACTTATATAGACTCACACACACACATGCATTGATGATTTTCAAGTTATGATATTAAGGGCACTCTAAGAGCGTCTCCAATCTTAACTCTTCCTATAGGTACTTACGGATATTAATATACCGGTGTAGAGATATTATCACGAGGAATTTTCTCTAGTGGGCAGGGACGTTTTCCTAGTGTTCCCTTTCTAAGGTCAAGTGAAAATTGACTTGGTTCCCCTCACTAGTTCATCACTAATGTCCTATCATGAGGTTCTAAGCACTTGGAGGGAATGACTTTCCTCCCCTCATACTAACTAAGTCACCTCATACAATCAATGATTCAATTAAACCACCATACATAATATTGGAATGGCCATCCTAACACTATGTATAGAGAATTTAACCACACAAATCATGCATCAAATGAGAATAAGCATTCATGATAGAAAATATTCATAACAATCATTTCATCAAACATGTGGTGTGCAAAATCTACATAATTCATAACCAATCACATTGCTAGTCTCACATGAGGACTAGCCACTACATAGCATTACAAATTCATTACAATCCAAGGCATGCTCTAATCTATCTAAATAATGAAGAAAATCACAAATTAAAGGTAAGTTGGCTTCCCTTGCAATGTAGGCCTTCTTCACCTTCAACATGCTCAAATCTTCACTCCTTGATGAATTCCTCTTCTTAGATTGTTGGATGGATGGATTAATGGATGGATTTGAGGAGATCAAGTGGTTTGGATGGATGAAGTGAAAGATGGAAGAGATGGAGATGAATGTGTGTGATTTTAGGTGTTTAGTGTGTGTGGAAACTGATCCAAAAATGATTCCTCTCAAATTTTGTGGTCAAAACATGTATTTATACCCCCATGGAAGCTTCTAGAACATTTAGAGATCATAAAACTGCCTTTTGAACCTACACGGGCCGTGCAGCGTCACACGGCCACGGAGGTGGCCGTGTAGCGTTTTCTGGTGTCCGAGCACGCCCATGCCTTACAGGGCCGTGCTCGGTACACGGGCCGTGTAGCGTATCGCGTGCTGCACAGTCTCACCGTTTCGCGCATAACATCCACATCCGATCTCCGTTTTTATTGATTCTTGCGCTCACGCGATCCTCTCTTCCGTGGCTTTCCAACTATATATAGATCTGAGAAAACTTCCAACATTTGAGGGTATAACAAGTCATGCAAAGTAGCACAACCGTGCTGAGTAAGAACTGCTTGCGCGACGTCACCATTTAAATCATAACTTTCTCGTTTGGGCTCCGGTTGAAGTGTTCCTTATACCAAAACGATCCTCTTTTCTATGGATTTCCAACCATGTATCACACTTCTATTTTTGAGCTCCAAAAAAGTACAGAAAAATTACACAAGTGGGACGTGCATTTTTCAGCATTTTGCTTTGACTCATTCTCCCTCGTTTTAACTCCAAATCGAGCTCTGTTTTTTCCCACATCTTCTTTATCATGTCTAGAATCCATTTTTACCTGATAATCACACAAATTACACCAATTTACTAATTCTCTAAATATTCACAAATGTAGCACAATTTAAGGCACTTAATCATGAAAATCACATATTTATCATTTCAAGGCACACATCTCCATATCTTCACTTAACACCACCAAATGATATACAAAATGAATAAAAACACACAAAACACATAATAAAAAGACACTAAAATTTAGGTGAAAACGACACCGATCAACGCCAAAAATAAAAATATATAAAAATTGAAATGGACGGAGAGAGTACATGAAAATTTGGTTTGTATAAATTAAAACTTAACTAATACTATTTTTTGTCTGTATTAAACTATGAGTTTATAAATTAAGTCTACATGAATTATAAACTATTTTTTGTATAATTCTTTAGTCATCTAAATATATGGAATATTTTTTTGTCATATTAAATAGTATAACATAAAATTACGAAAAAAATTTAAGATATGTTAAGAATACTTTGATTTTATAAATTATAACAATTTTATAATGCATAAAACATTTTAAAAATTAAATTTTAAATATAAAATATAATAGGTGCACTTAAAAAAATTGATGATCTTTTTTGCCAAAATCTCAAAGTTTTGGATTAAATCGCAATTTAAGTAAAGGTTGAGATTTTTTCTGTAATATATTCAAATCTAACGTGGAAGCTGACGTGGCAAAGGTCAACGCCAAGTCGGACGTCGGGCAACCCTCTCCTGCCCGTTGGGTGCGTTTTGCACGAAATTTAAAGGTCGAGGTTTTTTTTTCAATTACTCAAAGGTTGAGATTTATTTGCAATAAAAATAAAGATTGGGTTTTTTTTTTGCAATTAACCCTAAATTTAATGTTAAAATTTACAAATAAATCCTCCGTCCCACCCAAATACTAGTCATTTTTTTCATTTTGGGCGTCTCACCCAAAGAGTCACATTCTCTTTTTACACACATAGGACTCACACACACCCCACTAATACAATTACTCCCTTCGTCCCGTTACAACGTATGCGTTTACTTTTTGCACATTGATTAAGAAATATAATATTTTAATGTGTAGTGAGGTGAGAGAAATAATATATTAATATAAAATGGGTAGGTGTATTAGTATGATATGTAGGCCCATAGAGATAGAAGTAATTAATATATGTGGGTCCTCTTTACCAAAAAGGGAAATGCACATTTTGTATTGGGACAGACCAAAATGGAAAAATGCGTACATTTCAATGGGACGGAGGGAGTAAAATATAAGCCCCCACTCCCGTTAATACAACTACTAACTATACATTAAATAATAATATTCCTTAATTTACGTGCAAAAAAAACCCTTTGGGCGTAACAGAATGAATAATACTCATTCAATCCGAAAGGTTCTTTTACTTTTGTGTACAATTATTGGATATTTGTATTAGTGGAAGTGCGTGAGTCTTACACATGTAAAGAATAATAACCCTCTTTGGGGCGGATAATCATAATAAAAATAATACCCACTTTCAAGCAGACGGATGAATAATAGAGGAGTTTTGAGGAGACCCTCTTAAAGCCTTAAAAAGGATATTTTTACACCTTTATACTTTTATCATTAGTTATTATTTTTTAGTATTAAAAAAATATTACTTCCCCTTTATATGTTATTACTTTTTAGTAATTGAAATAATTTTTCATAAAATATTCATTTTTTATCTATTTAACGGAATAAATTTCATAATATGATTACATACAAGTTTTTGTCATAATAATCTTGATTTGATTTTTTACTCAGTAATATATAATTTGACTATATATATTCTATCCGTCCACTTTAAAAAACCACTTATGCATTTTTTTTACGTTGATTATTTAATGTTTCTTATTTTAGTATTTTTTTAATAAATGTGTATAACTTTTTATATTTAATTAAAAAAAACAAATTAATAAAGTGGTAATTTTTTAGTATATTATTTGTTGTTTATTAATTTATAAGTTGTGAATGTGAAATACACGAATTTGAATTAGAAGAATTTGTCATATTGAATGTCTTCTTAATTATTAATTGAAGAGAATTTACCTACAATCTTTGCACTCAAAATAAACTCTAACTCTGATTAGATACCGAATTAATTAATCACATGATGATTAAATTAGCTAACTCTAGTACTAGTCCTAAATTAACGTGGACTAGCCAGCTAATTAGTTATATTCTCCTCATCGGGTAAATTGAAGATAATTTATACATTTAGTTTAGGTTTGAAATTTATGGTAATTAAATTATAAAGTTTCTTATGTGTTTCAAGTGAGAGTTAGATTTTTGAAATTAAGATGACTTTTAAAATTATAAAATTAATATAATGTCGCTTTTAGATGATGAAGTTGACTGTTATTACATTTTCAATGAATATTTATTATTTCTTATTCATCGATTCACACTATTATTTGTGTGAATCTGTATCACACAAGGTTTTAAATAGTATTTTGACAGATTTTGACACAATTATTCTACCCTCTTATATACTTGCATGTGAATTAATTTCTTTCATTATAATGTTTTTGTATATTTGATTTGCAAGCACATGCAATCTTTTTAAAAAACGATAGGATTAGAACTCAAGATCTTTTATTCAAGTATGAATCCGATATAGGAGTAATATTATCTTACCACTGCCTTTAAAAATTAAAACTCATAAATTGTATATTATGTATCTCCAATAATGCTAAATGATAAATAAACCTCCTTGTGTCTTAATTTATGAAGTATTAAATAAAATTATATAATCCAAAGTCAAAGTTTAGTTAAACACAATTCCCACTCCAAATAAGCACTCTCCTTGACATAATACATAATGGGAACTAGAAATTGGACCCACATGCAACAAAGGCACCTTAATTAAAGACTAACAAGATGATTAATTACATTAATTGTGGCCCCTAATAACAATGATTAGAACATATCTCAGCATCAGGATTTGGATCCTCTCCATTTCTTACCTCGTAAATTTACGTAAATTTCTTTTAACCGTTATTTGTCACCCACTATTATTTAATTAAATTTTAAATAATGTTTTAGTATCTAATTTTTATTTTTCTCACATCGTGCTTGTGGTGACGTGGCAAATTCCTATTCACATATAATAATTGAGTGGCTCAGATTAAAAAAAATTGACGAAATTTACCCGACAGTAAATAGAGAGGATCCAAATCCCTCAGCATCATAAGTTTCATGGTAAAATATCACTTTCTTGGACACCCTTTGGACTCTACACTAGTTCTCCCTTCACTATGCATCATTGTCACCTCCTTTAATTTCGGCTGCTAATAATTACTAAATGTTACTAAATTAGGTGAGTTATTATTATTAATATTATTATTTAACTATGAAAGCATAGTGATGAGCTATATTATTACACCAACTAATGCACAAGGTATGATGGTTATAATATTGCACTCAGCGAATTAATGTAATATAAGATGGGAGATGGTACAAGTGTGACATTAGATTTTGAAGTTTTACTCCTATGGGAGTTTATTATTATTATTTTTAATCAGTAAAAGATTTTTACTGTAAAAGATTTTTACTAATTAAAAAGTGAAGTCAAGTAAGAGAACTATCTCGACTTCGGGCATTGTACATGTAGACTTATATAGTTATAAAAACACACAAAATTGTTTATACGATATTCTAATCACTTATTTAGATATGAGTTATTAGGAATGATCAACTTGTTCCACACCAATGTGAATTCCTCTTTAACGAATGGATTGTTTGTGGATTTCTCTCTTAAAAGCATTTCATATGCTGCTATCTTTGTAGGGTACATGTTGTTTTTCCAGTTCTTTCATTGTCACGTATCCGTTGCACTAATTTTAGGCTTGTAAAAAGACAACAAAGACATAAAAAAATTTATTTAAAAGCTCATTTTCTCTTCAGGCTCCCTCCTCCATCTCCTTGACCTACTCCATTCCCTTTTTTTCCATTCATCAATTTCCCTCACACTCTTATCATTATCTAATGACAATTGGTGTAATTTATTGAAACTCATCCCTCTGTCTTTCCTCCCCCCTCGTACACTTATAGAGAATTTTGCATTTTCAATCCCATAAGACACGCTTACTTTGTAAAATGGTATCATTGTTTTGTCTTTTGGTCCCAAAGAATTTTTTATTTGCATAATTAGGCCCAAAACTCTATGAAATTGCACATTTAATTTCAATTCTGTCAAAATTTGACGTTTCTCTCAAGGACCTTTAAGTATCAAATTTAAGTTTACTTAACATAAATCTTCTCTAATAAAAGTAAAATTCATTTATATCGATCCAGAAAAAGGAATCACAAATGTTCTCCGCCAAAAATCCTATACATCTCATAAACCCTACATTTTCTTTGAATTCTCCAAAATTTACTGCAAATTAATCAAATTTTTTGGTGATTCCACATCTCTATGGCGTGCGAGAAGGATAAGATGAGGTCTTCAAATCCCAATAATTGTATGATCGTATGAATAATTCATGATATATGAGTGTTTGTGGAGAGAAGGTGGAAAATAAAGTTTGTAATGCTTGTATGCATGGTATATTTTACATCTATTTGCCTTGCAATTTGTTCAATATTTTCATTTTTCTTGTTTCAAATGTATGATTCCCGACCCAAAAAGTGGATTTTGTAAACATGGAACCAATATGCTAAAAACTTGTGAGAAAATGTTAGTTTGGGACCAAATTTACAAACAAAGAAACTTTTTTTTTTAACGGCAAAATAAATATATTATTGATGAAAATGGGTAATGAGAATATACCCCAATACATCAGTTTGGATGACGAATGAAAACATATCAAAACTCTCCCACTCTCTATGTATAATTTCTTCAATACACATAAACACCTCCACTACAAGAAACTGCAAGATTACCGACGGAAAAATTCCGTCGGTAACATATAAAAAATTCGTCGGTAAACAATTTACCGACGGAAATGGATTTGTCGCAAAAACCTGCGTCGGTAATTTTTTAGCGACGGAATTTTAAATCCGTCGGTAATTACCGACGGATTTTTTCGTCGTTAAAGAAACATTTTTGTCAGTAATCATTCAATATAAATTCGTCGGAAGTTATAATATAGTGACGTTTTTACCAACGGAAAAATCCGTCGGTAAGTTTACCGACGGAAATATTCCGTCAGTAAATTCAAAATTCAAAATTAAAATAAATAATAACTTAGCGACAGATTTTTCCGTCGGTAAATTTAGCGACGGAAAAATCTGTCGGTAAAATGCAAAAGAAAAAATAAAAAAAAAAAATTTTTTTAAAATTTAATAAATCTTCAAAAAACCACCAAATATAAATTCTTCACTCAATATAACATTGAAATTCAAAAAAACTCTACATAATTTCAAATATTTAGAGCAAAAGGTTGTCTCTAAATTTACAGCAATTTTAGGTAAGTAAAGTACAAGAATTTGGTCTACCTACTTCAATTCATATTACATCATTTAAGAACAAAAAGAGAAATTACTTCACCTAACTAATTAAATATGATCCCACAAAAATAAAAATTGATATATCTTTGTCATCACCTTTTTCCTCTGTTGTTTTGATTCCAACATTAGTCAACCTGTAATAGAATCAAACACGAAAAAAAAATGTTAAAAGAAGCAGAACAACTTCAGTGAAAAGATCAAAACTCTGAGGAAAAGTACCTTAAGTAAAGCTATATTAATGATAAAGAAATCTAAATTAAAGTACATATTTATCCAACACCAATCTGTCAGAACAATCCAACTAGAATAAAATGGATAGTAAACAATTTCAGATTTTTGCATTTGCCATTAAATTGAAGGAAATTCTCATTTCAGACTCTCATAGGCAGCCTTTAATTTTATATTTTCCCATGTTGATCATGCATCCACTTAAGCCGCAGAGGCATGAACCAGAGGTACAAACACCATCAACTCACCAAAACAGCCAAAAAATTTCTCTAAGATACTTTCAAAATCAAACCTAACAGTTTCCAAACTTGAGCTAACAAAACTAGCAACTTGTAACACTGTAATTACTTGAGTGCTAATGTGCTATGAGCCTATTATGATACAGATTATAGAAACTAATTAACAAGCAACACTAACACAATTAATTTAATTTTTTTGAGTTTTGCACAAAAATGACTTAAGGTTGCTACAGGGTGAAAAATACTCCAAATGAACATAAAAACAGATGAATTAGTACCAACTTCAAATCAGTACATCAATTCGGAGTTCAGTCATAAATTCATAAAAAGGCTAAAATCTTTAACTGGAAAGGGGATAAGAAATAAGGAAATGAGGAACACTGTAAACGACGTACGTCACGTACCAGCATAGGATTTAATGGTGTGAATATTAAGAAGTAGAATAAGAACACTCGCCAAATGGGTCATCTCCCCTGCTAGTCTAAATATATTCATCTTCTCTTCCCTTCTCTCTTCTTCTCTCTCTTCCTCTCTCTCCTCGTGTCTGCAAATCAACCATAAAATTTTCACCAAAGGGTCCAAAAGATTGCAATCTGCAAAGAATAATACCAGGTTCCACCACTAGCTACAAGATATAGCATCCAATACTAAGTTTAAAATCTACATAACTTAAAATAATTTTAGATTTTTAATATGCCTCAAACTTATCAAATAGTAATTTATATTCTATTGAGCTCAACTCCGACTAAAATGATCCATTCAGCTTCAGCCCCTCTAAAAATAGATAAGTAGTCAATCAATCATCTAAGGGCTTTGTTCAAAAGTTGTTTCCAGATAATGTATTCATACCTTGTACCTTCAACTGCATACTTTCCAACTTACCACGTTCTTTATCAAGTTCCACCTTCATTTGGTTCATTTGTGCTCATGTCAGTTTTAGATACACTATAAGCAGTACTTGAATTAAGAAGATTTAGTTTCAATGAGCCATTTTCATTAGTCATCCTCAAAATTTGATCCTGTCATGAAATCATAAAATCAATTAAAAACCGAGTAAGAGCACATAAATTCAAACATATTCACACAGAATTCCACAGCCATGAATCTATCTTTAAATAACAATTAGTCTCCAAGCGTGGTGTAACATGGATGATTAATAAGAGAATGGGCTGTAAACAATATTTTCCTACCCCTTATAAGAAAAAAATTTAAAAAAAAAAAGAGAAAGGGTTGATTTTGGGGGAGGGGGAATTACTTCAAGTGAGAAAATAATACTAAATATGTATCTTGACTATGGTGTGATGAAATCTAATTTAGCAAAGACAATAAGCCAAAGATGAAAATGAGGAGACATTGATATATTACCAGATTATTAGGAGACATTGGCTGAGGAATTCAATTAGTCACAGTTATTCAATTAGTGGAAGCTTAAAAATTTAGCATGCATAGACTTACTTATATATCTCTCTCTAAACACATACATATCTTAATACAGGTTCATCCCTTACTCAAGTGAATCAACCAACATGAATCTAGTTCATCCTATATCCAACAGAAAAGATACCACATTTCAATCACATGAATCTAAGTTACAAAAAATAAAACTAAATTACATTCACTTACAACATTATTACTGACAGCAAGCAAATGCTTGTAGTGAATTGATTTAGCATGTGTAGAATAAAACAGTTCCCCATTGGAAAACAAGCAAGATAGGAACTACATTAAAAATAAAACTAAAAAACATGTGAATGAACAAGTACCATGAGTCGAAAAAGCCTATATGTGTTATGATTGAAACTCATTTTCTCAAAGTACTTAATTGAGAGCAAGGAAAGTGAAAGATTTACCCAATCCTTTTCCCCCACCGTGCCTTAGAATTCGCTGTACCAGGCGGCGGCACCGGAGACGGAGGAAGGGAAGGCCACAACGAAAGTGGCGCTGAAGACGATGTCTTCTGTAGCAGCAAGAGGTGGTTGGTGAAAATGCGGTAGAATCCACCGAGCCTTGTGACGATGACGCGTAGTTGCATCGGCTACTGTGGTACTGCCTCGTGCGGATCAGCTCCCAGATCCGCTCGTCATGCACGGTGCGTGCGCCTCCACTGTCGGCTAAAACACGCCGCCTTGGCTAAGGTGCACCCGTCGTCGATGCGCCGTAGCTCCGTAGTTCGCGTCGATTTCAGTGTGTTCGGTGACGGTGGAGTCGGCGTCCCGTCAGTGGGAGGGCGTTTCGGGTGAGAATTTGGGGATTTGAAGTTTAACTAATTGGGGGAAAATTGATGAGCAGAAGGGAAATTTTGGGAGGAAAGGCCTGAAATTTTGATGAGTAATTTTATTTTCAATCCTATTAAAAATTTCACAAATTCAAAATAAAGAGTGTGGTGGAGGGAAATGGAAATCCCTCTAAAAATTTTCGATAACTCTAAAATTTTTCACTAAATTTGCCGACGGAATATATTCGTCAGTAATAAAAATATTATTAAATTATATTTACCAACAGATTTTTTCGTCGGTAGAATTTATAAGAAAAATCTAAAAATTTTCACAAAATTTTCCGACGGATTATGTCCGTCAGTAAATTAAATTATATATACCGATGGATTTTTTTCGTCAGTACAATTTAAAAGAAAACTCTAAAAAATTTTATTAAATTTACTTACGGATTATTCAGTCGGTAATATTTACAAGAAATAATGAAAAATAAATTTCTTCAAATTTACTGACGAATTTAAAATCGTCGGTAATTTTAGTGCTTGAAAATATTTTAATTCTTTTACCGACGGTAATTTCCGTCAGCAATTTCGTCGGTAATGTTTCAGTAAAATTTTCCACCCTATTTGCGATGGATTTACCGACGGAAATATTCTGTCACTAAAATCCGTCAGTAATTCGTCGGTAAAATTGTCAAAAATTTTATTTTATAATTGAAAATGAAAATTTTTATTTTTCATCGGTAATCCGTCGGCAATCCGTCAGTAATTTCTGAAGAATATTAATCCGTCGGTAATCTGACAGTTTCTTGTAGTGCTCTAAGTTAAAACACATCTTAGCAAGCTTATAAGTTTATTACTTAAGTCATCTCCTCTGAGCGAACAAAGAATCTTTTAGGACCAAATGAAAAATTAATGAGACCATTTTGCACAGTAAGCAATCGTGTCCTTTGGGGACAAAAAATGCAAATTCCTAAAACTTTGTGTTGCTTCTATCACCCAACACTCTAACTAGGCCATTAGAGAACCATTCCTCATTACTAGCCCCCAGAGTCCTTTAACACCTTTCCCTGTCAATCTCATTGTTTATTTCAGCATTATTAATTCACCCCCTAATCCTTATTTGTAAGGTAGTTACACATGATAAATTACTACTTAAATAATATAACAGAAGATTTTTAACTAATTTAAGAAATATAACAGTTCTTATACATAAGCGTAACTATTGTAATTTGTCAGAATGATAAGCCTAAAGAATAATATGGCTTAAAAAAAAAAACTTTTTTCACCCAATGCCACGGAGTTCTTGTCTTGATAACAAATTAAACATCTTGAATGGTTAATCAAAGCTTTTATGACATGGATATAATATGCCTTAATTATACTATTATTGATTATTAGAAGTGCTTTTTGGACGTGTAAATGAATCTTGAGATACAAACTTGATTAATCGAAATCAAATGTACTGTATATGTACAACTAACTATATTTCGTTATCATTCGTATAAATATATAAGTATCAATTAATTTTTTTTATCTGATATGTCATCAACAAATTTTTACATGTTGATTTGAAATAATATTAAAATGAGAACTTTTAACTATCAAATGAGGACATGAAAGATAAATGTTATCAATATAAGAGTCGAATGATTATTCTTTCTAATGGTGTTAAACAGAAATGCCATTATCACTCTTATATGGCAGTTACTCTCCACGTCACCTATTACCTAGACATGCACCCCGGTTCGGAATCGCCGGTTCCGGTTCCTAACCGGCGGTTCCGGTTTCAAGATAGGGGGAACCGGAATCGAACCGGGGTACGAAGGTTTCGGTTCCGGAACCGAAGGTTTCGGTTCCGGAACCGACGGTTCCGGTTCTGGTTCGGAACCGCCTGTTCCGGTTTTATTTATTTATTTATTTTTTGGATTTTAAGCGTAAAAAATAAAAAAAAAATTGAAAAACCGGCGGTTCGAACCGGAACCGCCGGTTTTTTTCCCAAATATGAGGAACCGGAACCGAACCTTCCTTAGTCGGTTCCGTTTTTTTTTGCCGGTTCCGGAACCGGCGGTTCCGGTTCCGGTTAAAACCGGCGGTTCCCCGATTCGAACCGCCGGTTCTGATTTTTTTGTGCATGTCTACTATTACCAACTAATAATTAAAATATATATAAATAAAATAAAATTCACAGAACATGTGATAAGGAATACAGTTTCTCTTCTTCAAATACGATAAACTCGTTCTTACCAGTTTTACTGACTCCATCCATCATTTTCTCCTTAAACAGCGAAATGGTTCTTAATTCTCCCTCTTAAAACTTCCATCTACTATGTCGTTGTTTGATTACTTCAAAAGGATTCATCGAATGAGTTAATATATCATTGGGACATTTTATCAAACACCATATCAGCATTCAAATAGCATTTTATTAAATAAGACATCATCTCAAACTCTACCCGTGAGAAAAAAATACTCCCTCCGTCCGCTTTCAAGGGTATAATTTTTTTCATTTTGGACGTACGCCCCCAAGGATCACATTTTCTTTTTTTATACATATGGGACCCACACACACCCACTAATACAATAAAAAATGGGACTTACACCTCCACTATTACAACTACCAACTACACATTAAATAATAATACTCCTTAATCCACGTGCAAAAAATAAATGACACCCTTAAAGGCGGACGGAGGGAGTATACTATATTGTTTTATTTTTTATTCAATTCCAAGCTTTTATTTACTTTTTATATGAATATAAATAAATGTTACTCCCTCCGTCCCAACTTCAACTTCACACTTTCCATTTTGGTCCGTCCCAAATTCAACTTCACACTTCCATAAAAGGAAAAAGCAACAAACTAACATCCCTCTAACATACTTTAATTTCAAATTTGTCATCGCCTTTTTAACACACATAGCATACTTTATCATTTATTTATTACCCAAAATATCATACTACCCTCAAAAGTAAGTCAAAAAGTGACTTTTTAAAACTCCGTATCTACAGTAAACGTGAACTTGAATTTGGGACGGAGGGAGTACTTTTTTCCAACAACAAATGCTCAGTTGACAATGGGGTCGGATTATTATTATACCAGTATTTTATCACTAAAAAAATATTATATATATTAATTAAAGGTACTCCCTCCGTCCCCCCAAAATATTTTACACTTTCCTTTTTTATCAGTTCCTCAAAGTATTTCACACTTCACTTTTACTAAAATTGGTAAAAAATAAATAATTATAAAATTCACTTTTTACACACATCCCAATATAATACTCACAACTTCACATCTTCTGCGCACATCAATACGTGAAATACTTCACGAAATGGAGGGAGTATCATTTTAAAACAAAATGTTATCCTCTTTAATTTTATATGCACCAGAGGTCAACTCCATGAATATGATATAATATTAATAATCATAACAAAAAAATGAAGAAGACACAAATAAAATAGGTTTTAAATTTAACCTTAGAGCAGCCCAGAAGATTCGGTCCAAGTTTGATAATTTAATGGGCCATCGAATTTAATGGAAGCCCAACATTTGTTCCACTGCCCTTTCTTCATTTTAGTTATAATTGGGCCTGTTAATGCAACCATGGACTAGGGTCTCACTTGTGGAAAAATTCTATAATCATACAAAAGTTTTGAATTTTATACTCCATTTTCATCTCAAGCCCAACAAAGAAAATGAGAGGTACCAATCTAAACTATTGTATGGCATCAAACTAAACAATGTAATAACAATAATAAAAAATCGTATACTATAAGATAGAAGAAAGGATTTAATAATTTAGATTATATCTGTTTTTATAAGAGGATCTGCAATTTCTCTTGAATATATATTGTGGTGTACAAATCATATGTGACAGACTCACCTAAAAAAAAAAAGCAAACAAAAATTCAAATTTGTACAAATTTTAGGGTTGCATAAGTTGGACCACCTATGGATGAATACAATGCCAACATTATTGTCAAGTTTTGTGCAAGCTAAGAAATACAGTAGAATGTAATGATAGAAATTGTTTGCAAAGTGAAAGGATATTTGCTTTTGTGAAACAACGGTACAAACAAAAACTCGGTGTGGGAGGCTGAAATTCGGTGGATGATCGACTCCTTGTGCGCAGTAGTTAAAGATATTACTTGAGGATCCATTGTGTGGCTACCGCGGTTTACCTGGAGGCAGTTCTGAGGGACCGGGATTGTTTCCTCGAGGACTAGTCGGGCATAAGCCCGGAACCTCGATCATAAAAAAAAAAGGGGTTTGTTCACTTTTAACTTTCACTTTCGGGTCGATTGAAATGTTTGTAGCCGTTTAATCCTTTTCTGACAAGGCATGGGTTGGATAGGTATGTTAGGATTCAAATTTTGTCTCACTATTAATAGTACTTAATACTACCATTTCTTCTAATCCTAACTAGTACCACATTTTTTATTATTTTTTGTCCTGATTTTAATTGCGAAGTTTAAAAAAATTGAGGTCGGTTAATTTTATTAATTTTTTTTATAATGTAAATTTTTTAGTTAATAAATAAAGTGCAAATAAACAAATATAATCAAAACCCTAATAACAAATATCAATACCATCAACTAATTAAGTTTATTTCTTTTTTTTGACCCAATATGTATCCAAATGGATCATATTACCCTTTTAGACCCTGAATTGATATTCTTATTCAAGCACAAAATTGATAGTTTATACATTTTTTTAGCTTTGCACTGATAATTTTTTAAAGGATTTTTATCATTTTAAAGCCTAAAAAATAGGTAAACTATCAATCCGAAGCCTAAATTATTTTTTCAATCAATCCGGGATTTGAAATATATATAATTGTCATTTCGAGGCCTGAATTTAAGCTCTAAATTGATAAAATAGGAGATAATATTTTATAAATTCAAGCACAAGATTAATAATTTTACATATTTCATACCCCGAATTGATAAAAAAAAAATTCAAACCCTGAATGAATAGTTTACTAATTTTCAGGTCTTGGATTGTTCCTTCTTGAGAAAAAATAAAAGTAAGAGGACTTGTAAATTTGTGGTAAAGAGAGTATTTCTTCGAAAAAAATCATAAGTAAGAGGACTTGTAAATTTGTGGTAAAAAATATTTATTTCTTAATGCTACAATTTAAAAGTAAAGGATCTTATTCTTATGGGACTTGCTCAAGAATGTAGTTTTTGATGGGATATGGGTCAATGTATTTAATAGTACGAAATTATCATGCATCATCTACTAAAAAATCTCGTGCAAATTAAGGAATGTAATAAAATAGTAATTTATTTATTACTCCATCCGTTCCGAAAAAGTTGATATATTTTTTTCTAGGCACGGAAATTAAGGAGTATAATAATTTAATGTAAAATGAAGTAAAGTGAAGTGAGAGAAATAATATTTAATGTGTAGTGTGTAGTTGTATTAGAGGTGATATGTGGGGCCCATGAGAATAGATTAATTTTTTTTTGTGGGTCCCATGTATTATAAAGAAAATGTGTCAACTTAGTGGGACAAACCAAAAAGAAAAGTGTGTCAACCTCTTATGGAGGTTCTCACCTACGAGGGATTCCGAACTCTAGTTTTTCTTTAGTCCACTTTGCCGCCTCTTCTTTTGCCTTCGGAAAGCCGAGGAACTTCGATCCGTTAATCAGCGGAAGTATAGATCTGCTTGTGCGCCCGAGAAGAAGCGAGAAATGCCACTTTTGACACCGGTGAGTCCTTTTGTGGATTGAGAATCCAACCCTTGCTACATCCCTACTTCAGTGCTTCCCTTTGATTGTCTAGTTGAATTGAATCTAAGTAGATATAGAACGGCTTCCCTTGGCGGCTCCTCAGGAGCATCTGAATTTCACTTGACGGATGGAATATTTAATATGCATTAATTATGTGACAGACATATCTGACATTTATTGAGGGCGACGTAGGAGCTAAAATTGTATGATATCCATGAATTATTAATATATATATATATATTAAGCTCCATTTATTTATAAAACGATTTTAAAAATATTATTCATCAATATTCATTTATATAAACAAAAACACAAACAAATAATACTAAACTGACGAACTCCCTTTTTTGTTTACACCCAAAATTTATTATATTTATTTATACTCTGAGCATTAAAATACAATTAGCCATTTAAAAATAAATACATTTTCTTATAATGGGCACAGAAAAATACATACTATGTAATGTTCCAAAATGTATCAAACTAAAAAGTTTACTTGAGCACTTGTAAAATGCCAAGTCTCTAAAAATACGACACACAAATCACTAATTATTACTTATTATTTTATTTTTGTCAACATGGAAGAAAAAATTATATTGAAATTAAATCAATTAAACTTTATAAACTTAAATACGTCACCTACTAAGAGACAAAAGCAGCCTAAATTAAAGGCATGTTATTAGTAACAAGACAATAAATATGTTCGATATATCACCCCTCATTGTTAACATATAATATAATTTTAATAATTTAGTTATATTTATAATTCTATTGGAATGTTTTCCTTCTCTTAATTCAAAACTTTACATTTCTCGATGAATAGAACTTAAGAATGTCGAAACAGCCTATACGACCCTAATTTCTGGCTGTAAATCAAGAATATGACAAACTCGATGAATTATATTTAATTAAATGATTGTCAAACTAATGTTATATTAACATGGTCTAAGAATTAAAATATAATATATAGCCACCATATATTATCTTAAATTTCTTGTTAATTTATATTTTGACAGAATGAAATGCAGTGAAATAAAGGGGAATAACATGAGTAATATTCTATTGGTATTGTATAAATTACTTGACTCGAAGAAGAAAGGTTATATACGGAAATTCTTTGATTTTGTAATTAAGTATATGGATTATATGTTTTTTTTGACGAACGTTATTCAATTTGTAGATTGATTAATTTGGGAGGTCAAAACTCACCGTCCAATAATAGGAAACTCCTTTTCAGAATCTATCATTTATATAGTTGGAATCTCCATTTTAAACACTCATCTAATTAAGTATGTTAAATATAAAGTTTGCCAAAATTAAGTTAAATTTGAAATATAAATGCATGGCATGTCATTGTCATTTAATTTGAGCAAGTAATTGAGGCTCCCCCATGCAAGAAATACAGCTTCAATTAAATACGAACACACCCACCAAGAAATATTTAAATCCCTTTCAACTTAACCACAAACCCCACAATATTTATGCATACATTTATTGTTTTATGACTAATCTTTTAATGCACATGTTTAATTATTCTCTCTGCCCCTAAAGTTAGATTTGTTACCCACTTCCCTACTACCATCCTTGTTTTTTCATTTAACAAATTATAATTTGCCTTAAGCTTGCCTTTTTTTATTATTATTTCTAAGTAGGTCTAAAATTATACTTCATTCAATCTGACCAAGTGTATTTATTTATTTATTTATTACTCATATTAAAAAGTATTATTATTTTATATATGGTGGAATTGATATATTAAATTTTACTATTGTAACTTGTTTTTTTTACTGATGACATAAATTATCATTTCATAAATTAAAATAATATGTTGTAAATGCAGCGTCTACAATATCAAATGAAAATAAATAAATAAATAAAATGGTAAAATCCCAAAAAATACTATAATATGTGGAGTAGTACTCTATATATAATTAAATCTTCATTCTATATTACTAAGTAATCTATGATGATTTACATATCACAAAACATTACGGCATGCTTGTTTGCAATTTTTAAAATTAATATTAAAAATTTTAAATTATAAACTTGTAATAGTTGATTTTTTTTTTAAAAAAAATTACTCATAAATATAACTACAGGTCATATTAGTCTTGATTCATTAAAACTATATTAATTCTATTTAATTAATATTATTATTTTTTAAAATCAATGAATAATCTTTTACCCTCTTGCACACTTGATCACCACTTATTTTTTACGCATTAATTAACTTTAACACAAAATTAAAACATACTACATGGCAAAAAAAAAAAAAAAAAACTCATTACTAATATAGATGATTATTATTCATTTTCAAAATGTTTTATTATTTTTTTAAAAATCGATGTAAAAAATACAAAAATAAACAATAGACAAACATCCTCAAAATGTCAAGACTCTTTAATATTCTAACATTAATAGGAGGCCAAAGGTATTTATATGCTGTCACCTTATGATGGTGATAGAAATGTGGTAGATGCCAAGAGTTTATTGTTTATAAATTGGTGAAATACATCCAACATGATTAATATTGAATTGTGGAGGGAATTTTTAACTTCAACTTCTGAAAGTTATTTTTGAATTCTGAATTATAATCACATCTTTATAACTCATAAGTTAAATTACAGTAACACGTATATTTGCACCATTTTGTTTGTCCATGAAAATTCACCTTTGGAAATAGTAAAGAAAGTTAAAAACTTAAAACAATCTCTTTCCATAAATTATCTTAACAAAAATATCATTATTATTTAACATAATTTATCATTTAATAATTACAAAAAATATCCAATAAATAAAAATACAATCTTTTTAATCCACGTAAAAGAAAAAACTTTTTCAAAACGGGAAGTGTTCATTTAACATGTTTTGGCGTTTTAATTTTCTATTTAATTTGGATTTTTAATATATTTTTTTTAAAGATTTATGTGCTATTTCGTTTAAGAGTCTTCTAAAACATTAGTATTTTATTAGTAATATACTAGACTCACTTTCTATTAGATTTGTGTTAATTTATTTTTCAAAATACTTTATTTTGAAAATATTATTATTCTCAGATAATATACCTAATATATTTAGAGCTTTAATAACTACTCAAAAATATTAAATTTTTAAAAAATTTGTATTTCTTAATCTACATACACAAAATACGGGCATATTTGACTAGTATTAATTAATAAATTTTAAACTTTTCAAGTTATTATATGTTGACTTCTATTTATTTTATTAGTTATGCATTAAATTTAAAATAAAGAAATAATTTGTTATGTGGGGCATGCCTGATTAGTATATATTCTAGCGTGTCATTATAACAATCTGTAAAGTTGAAGAAAATTGAGAGTTAAATTAAAATTCTTCTCAAAAGATTAAATCAAAGAGGACTAGACAACTTATTCTTGAAAGAGCGCTCTTGTACCCTTTGCAATTTTCGTGCCTCTTTACAATTTAAATTTTTTAATAATGTATAGGTTTAAATAAAATATGGAGGGAGATGATTGTGTTCACATGGGGGACAAAACGTGTCCCCAGAGGCGCATGAGCTTTTGCCTTCTTGAAATCATAAGAATAACAAATAACTTGTCTGGTGTAAAACATCAAATTTATTAGTAGAA
Organism: Pogostemon cablin; assembly: GCA_023678885.1. Lineage (NCBI taxonomy): Eukaryota > Viridiplantae > Streptophyta > Magnoliopsida > Lamiales > Lamiaceae > Pogostemon > Pogostemon cablin. The sequence continues at coordinate 27,954,834 of CM042995.1, forward strand.
CACAACATACTATTATTTTGTTTCTTTATGCATAGTATTCAATCCGTATAAGGGCTGGAACCCACTGTCTACTAATGAAAACTTTATTTTTCAAGTTAAAAGAAGAACAACATAGTATTATATTTAACATAATTATACTAGAATTTTGAAAGCAAACTATTTAACAATGAAGAAAACATGCTTTGAGCATATAAAGACCCCAATTCCCAAATCCACGCATGAAACCTCAGAATGAATACTTACTTCATTTTATGCTTTTTATTCTAATCCATTTAATATTTTCTGATAACACATAATATACTTTATATTATTTTATAATGGCATACAAACAAAAAAAAAGTTTATATATATATATATATATATATAAACACAATTATAAAAAGGATAAACTGTCATCCAATAATTATGCTATCTATGAATGCTTTTTCATGTTATGGCGTATGGAGTACCATATTATTGTTTTGATTAATTTAAGGTAATTGTGAATAATTAATTAAGTAGGGTAAAATGGTAAATATGAAGGTAGAGTAATCCGTCGTCCCTACGGCCACGGCTATTGCATCACTTTCACTATAATATCATATATCATTATTTTGAAATGTGGTCTTCCAAACTAGACGTTACCCCCTTTTCACTTGGCAGTTACTTCCCTTTTTAAAATCAAATCTGCACTACACACACTGAAACTCACCCTGCATTCCACGAATCAGTCCATGTTTTCACCTTCCTTCACCGCTTAATCAACGATTCGAGCTTCGTTAATGGCAATTTCTGGATAAGAAGCGGCTGGTTTATCATGGACGGAGTTGCTAGGACGAACAAGAAGAGGGATGGGTCCGAGTTGTTGGTTAGTGATGACTCGAAGGAGAGTGGCGGCAGCACTAGCTGTGAGAGTAGATCTAGTTCTGATAATTCTTCTTCAGCTCAATTTGGTTGGCCCATTAGAAAAGCTGTGACCGCTGCGGGAAACGAGTCGACTGGAGAAAAAAGTAAGCGATTTAATGGTGGTGTAGATGGCTCTACAATGGAGAAGCAGGATTCAAAAGTCTCAGGTCTGTTATGGTGTTTAATTGTTTCAATGCATTCTTCTTTTGATGATTAGGTGAACAAATTGCAACTCTTTAACTCTGAGATTAGGTCACACGAGTTTGGATTCGTAAAAATCAGTACATTTTATGCATCATTTATGTCGAGTTTTCGCCTGAATTTCGGAAACATTTGGTGGAAATCAAACTTCTGACTGTTTCTATTATTCTAAATTGAACAGAATTGGAGATGATGAAAGAGCGGTTCTCGAAGTTGTTGCTTGGTGAAGACATGTCTGGAAATGGTAAAGGGGTATACCCAGCTTTGGCCATTTCAAATGCAATCACCAATCTGTGTGGTAAAAATTTGACTACTTCTAATTATGTAAACTTCTCTGTTTTTAAGTGTGTGTTTGTGTGCGTAGTATCTAAGCACTAACTTTTTGCAATTATATGCTCGTAGCTACTGTATTTGGACAATTGTGGAGATTGGAACCACTGCCACCTGAAAAGAAAACAATGTGGAAAAGAGAAATGGAATGGCTTCTCTCAGTTAGTGATTATATCGTTGAATTGAAACCATCTTGGCAAACATTTCCTGATGGAAGTAAGCTTGAGGTAATTCAAGTTCTTTAGTTCAACTTTTCGTGTAAATAGCTCGTGTCTTTAATCGAAATTATATAATAGTAGAATTTTGATGAAATCATATGCTGTTGCAATTTTCAAGTACTATTCACAGGGTAGCCTTTGAGGGAAACCAGTTAATGTTCTTGAATTGTGAGTTCTTATGAAATATTCATCTTATTCAGGTTATGACTTCTCGGCCTAGATCAGATCTGGTTATTAATCTCCCAGCTTTGCAGAAACTTGACAACATGCTACTTGTAAGAGTTAAATGAGTGTCTTTAGGGTTGGTTGATTCCATGGGTACAACGAAAAACAAGCACATTACTTATCCTTATAATTTTGCAGGAAATTCTAGATGGGTTTACAGATACCGAATTTTGGTATGTTGATCAAGGAGTAATAGCACCTGAGGCAGATGGATCAGCCTCATTCCGGGAGACTGTTCAACGACAGGAGGACAAATGGTGGTTGCCTGTGCCACGTGTCCCGCCTGGCGGTCTTCCTGAGGCGACGAAGAAGCAATTAGTTCACAAACGCGATTTCGCAAGTCAGATACTCAAGGCTGCCATGGCCATCAACAGCATTGCTTTAGCTGAGATGGAAATTCCAGAGTCATACTTGGAAACTCTCCCAAAGGTATATCATCTTCACATTTAACATGTTTTGAAAGCTCATAATTGTAGATAGCTTATGTGAGAAGATCAAACCTCTTTGCCTTCCATGTGGTACATGCATTGCATTGCACTCAATTGTAGTACATAGTTTTCTGATCTCGTTTTGTACATCATTTGTCACGTTTTGTAGAATGGGAGAGCCTGCCTTGGGGATGTGATCTACCGATACACCACATCCGAACACTTCTCCTCAGAGTGCTTGCTTGATTGCCTTGATTTATCCTCAGAACATGTTGCTTTAGAAATAGCAAACCGGGTGGAGGCAGCAATATATGTGTGGAGAAGAAGGCATCATCCGAAACCCCAACCTCATCACAACCGTTCGACTACCAAGTTGTCTTGGGAGATGGTTAAAGAACTCATGATAGATGGAGACAAGAGGGAACTCCTTGCTGAAAGAGCCGATACCCTCCTGCATTCGTTGAAACAACGATTCCCAAGTCTTACACAAACCACACTGGATAGCTGCAAAATACAATGCAATAAGGTTTCACATCTACAACCCCACAATTTATCCTCATTGATATCAATCTCCCTTAGTTATATAATATCATGTTTGTCGAATGTGTTCAGGATGTGGGGAAGTCCATTTTGGAGAGCTACTCGCGAGTACTAGAAAGTCTGGCATCCAACATTGTGGCCCGAATAGAGGATCTACTTTACGTTGATGATATAAACAAACAATCGGATAAACTCTCATCAATGAATTTAATTTCACACAAAAAGGCCTCCATCCCATTTTCAGTGCCTGTCTCAGGCACTCCCTACCGATCAGCTTACAGCACGCCTAACTTCTCCCCTGCCCCGCTGATAAGCCCTGCTCGAGTGGAGAGGACTCCGTTCCTCAGTGGCAACTTCAACAAGCCTCCACGTCGTGGGTTGGGTGTCAAACGAGTCCTAACAAACTACCTTAATGGTGATGCTAAGGTGAAGAACTGTGGCCACATTATGCAAGGCCTCGGTACTGTATCGAGCAGGATAGCTGAAGGGACAGCGTCCCGTTTGAGCATTGAGGGGAAGGAACAAGCAACCGTACACGTTGAGTCGAAGGCACGGCAGATTGAACGGTGAAACACTTGGCTTGATCAAGATCTTTGCCTTAAGATCTTAGTCTAGTGTAGAAATATGCTTTTAGTTTTCTTGTGGAAATATGATCATAGAACGAGGGATGTGTTTCATGTGTTATTTGTTTATTTATTTGATTTATTTTGAGTTATGATTATATACTGTGGTGATCATTTCATAGCTTTAGTTGAAGTGATTAACGTAGGGCTTTATTTCAGACAGCAGCTTATGCTCTAATGTAGAGACCCTCTGTTGTTACACACTTAATTTAATCTCTTGTTCTCATTTATTTGTTATATTTGTTTTCTTCTGTAATTGGATTGCCTTGTTGATAAATGTAATGTAATTCTTTCTCAGTCTCACATATATCTTCAGAAAATTGTTTTAATGAATTTATTCATTTATAATTTGCTTGAGCTGCATATTTCTTTTCTTTCTATAACATTGCAATTTTAATTGCTAAGGGTTTTTTTTTTCTTTGAAAAATTAAATGAGATAAATCATACAAAGATCCACATATTCTGTACATCATTTAAAGTTTGTAATGGCATTATCTTTCCAATATTACTATTTATTTTACTGTTTTCCTTCTCTAAAATAATACTCCATATGCCCCACAAAGTTGGTAGTAGGAAATTGGGCTGGGCTAAAAACGCAAATCACCCATCCTGAAGCCCAAACCCAACTTTTCTTAATCGACAAATTTCTACGGGCCAAATTTAACCTAATTACCATAATACTGGGCCCCAATTTCCGCATCTCGTTGTCCGTAAAAACTAAAAAGCAAAAGGTTCCCTTAGCAACTTTACCTTTTTAACCTTCACAGTTCACACAATAGATACCCATCTCACCAGAGAGAGCGTGGGAACTCAGCTTCATCTCCCCCGTCAAACCGCCGGATCCAAATCCAAGTCTCCGCCGCCCGTAATGTCGGCCACCAGCATCCACATCACGGCACTTGACGGCATCGTGAACGTGAACTCCCTTTTCACGCTGGCCGTCTTCATCGGACTCGCCTGGAACCCGACCGACCTGAGCAACAGCCTAATTGACCCGGTCCAACAGCCCGGTTGCGCTCCAAGCCCACAGATCGCGGAGAATCTGGTCGCCTTCCACGTCTACTCCTTCAGCTGTTTCCTGTTCTCGAGCCTGGTGGCTTTGGGCCTTAAGCAGGCCATCAGGCTGGCACGCGGAGCCCATTTCGAGAACAGGGAGCTATGGGCCTTCGATCTGGCCCGCGTGAACAGGACGGTGCTTCGGTTCGGGTACGTGGTGTCGGCGATTGGATCGGTTTGTGGGTCGGTTTTCCTGATGCTGGCGTTGGTGAATGTGGTGCAGATAAAGTTGGGGATGCTGGGGTGCGGGGGGAGTAGACATGGCTACGGTGCGGTGGTGCCGTTGGTGATTTTAGTCCCTTCTGGGTTGTTCATTTACGTGTGTACTGTTTTTTATGCTTTCACTCGTTGAATTTTGTTTGTATACATAATGCTAAGAATCTGTTTATTTTCAGATAATAATTGAAAATCACATTTAATGGTGGATAGATTAATGTGTAAATTAATGGCCCAATAATTTTTAGATAATAATTGTAAGTGGATAAATTGCTTAAGATCGAACCTATTTGGCCCGGCCCAATAGACCCGATGACCCAACTAAACTTGGGCTGTTTTTGTCAGATGAGCTTGGGCTTTTTTGACCAGTTTTTATTCATAATTTTTAAATATTTTTTATTTAATTTAATTTTAAATCATAAATTATTTAAATCATTTTATTTATTTATTGTTGTGATTATACATAATTAACTCTAAACATAATGTGAAAAATAATAAATATCTTAAAATTATTCTACATGCATGTTAAAGTAGTTTTTTTTTTTAAATCAAATAAAAATATATGGATCTGAATTTAAGAAAAAAAAAAACACACTAAAATTCAACTAGTAGAATAATTTAATTTATTATCAACATTATATAAGATATTTTATCAGTGGAATTACAAAACAAGAGTGGACTCACTTACTAAACTAGTGTTGATGCCAAAGTGATTGGTTTTTGTTTTAGGTAATGATCCATCACAAAATAATTCCCTAGTTCTTACTTTTCCACACCACTCACAATAAAGAAGAATAAACAGGGGTAGGTAAACTAGTGTGCTAAATTACTCACCCACATTTTCAAGTAACATAAAACATCAATATATAATTTCATTCCATTATGTTCCACTGCCTAAATTTTTAATCATGTCTTAAATAGATATTGTAGATTATTTTTAAGCATTACACTCATTTTGCATCTAAATAATCAAATATTAAAATTATGAATTACAAAAAAAACTAAAAAAGATTCATGAGACAGAATTTTCAACACCATATTAGTGTATATCTTTTTAGAAAATAACCTTATAAATAACAGTGAGGAAATGACTTTATGATTATATTTTTAACGTCACATAAAATAGTGCACACTTTTTTATTATTTTTTTAAATCTGTTCCAATGCAATACTTATCCCTAAAAAAAACTGTTTTTTATCAACGGAATATTCCGTTGGTAAAACCTTAATTCCATTTTTAAATTGACTTACCAATGATTAGCAACGAAATCCGTTGATAAATTAGTGGTTGGTAAATTTTTAGCAACGAAAAATCAATTCCGTGAGTAAATAATTCTGTTGGTAATCCGTTGCTAATTTATATAATAATTCTCTTGGTAATCCGTTAGTAATTACCAATGGATTGAATTCTGTTGCTAAAATAAAGAATTAATCTGTTGGCATTCCGTTGCTAAAATAAAAATATCATTTTTGTTGCTAATCCATTGATAATTACCAACGGATTGAATTTGGTAAATTCGGTTACTGAAAAATACAGTACTTTTTTTTTAGTGTATGTACTCCCTCCATCCCGCTAAATGAGTTATACTTTTCTTTAACGGAAGGAATGGGGTATTTTTTTAATAAAAAATACATTTCAATAATGTCCATTTTTTATACAAATCCTAACAACTTTACACATGTCTGCATTAAAAAATAAAATTTCTTAAATTTCATGATAAAATACATGCATATTTTGTGGAACAGGGAGAAAGTAACATTTTCATCGGAAATTCCCACTAGATGTGAAAATTGTGAACTGAAGTCAAATTTTGCAGGTAATCATTAGCACTTCCACGTGGCCTAATTAGTGTTTGGGTAACTGGTGGTTAGCCCACTTCAAAGCCCTAATGCAATTTGAGTCATCCACAACTAACCACCCCATAAATCCCTATAAATACCCCTCCACCACCCTCCATCAAAATGCATCACACAAATAATGGAGTACTCATCACCCAAACACTTGTGCATCGCCGGAGCCCTTCTTCTCCTTCTCGTCGCAGCTTCATACGAAGCGAACGCTGCCGGGGAGTGTCCGAAATCGACCCCCGACAACGAGGCCATGAAGCTGCTCCCATGCGCGTCGGCCGCGAATGACGCGGACGCCGCGGTGTCGAGCAGCTGCTGCACCGCGGTGCAGAAGCTGGGGCAGAACCCCAAATGCCTGTGTGCAGTTCTGCTGTCCAACATGGCCAAAATGGCAGGAGTCAAACCTGAAATTGCTATTACAATTCCAAAAAGGTGTAACCTCCAGAACAGGCCCATTGGATACAAGTGTGGAGGTACATTTTATATTTATATAGTAAAATTTATTTATTTGATCTGTTGTGTTGTGATTATATGTTTTTTTTTTTTTTCTTGCAGCTTATACTTTGCCATGAAAGCTTGGATGAAGAGTTATGTATGGTGAAGATTGATGTTGTTTTAATTAATGTAATTGTATGATTGAATAGAGGTGATCAATGTTGTGTTGTCTGTGTTCTGAATAAACTGATTAATTATGAATAAAAATCATATTTTATGCTTGTTTTTCCCATTTTAATCATGTTTAGAGGGTTCCTCATTATTGAATTTAATCAGGATTTAAACAAAAGCAGTCTCGTATTACCAAAAGTGAAAATAAAATCAACACTTGGTACAATGTCAAATAAGCCTAGAACAGAGGTGTTATGGTCCCCTGAGACAGGGAAAGATAGTCCAATTTCCCTACTCTACTCCGATGTTACATCTTGTGTTCCATGGGAGTGGGGTGGTAACACATCGCCAGCATATTTCCATAAAAGACGAGATGGAACATGGGAGTAGAGTCGGGAATTCCAAATTGGGAAAGATATATATACAGGTCACATCATCAACATTGAATAGATTATAGATCGACTATCATGTCTAAAAATTTGAACTACGTCGTCGTTTAAACATGCTTTTTTTTGGGAGTCGTGGCTACATATGCTGACTATCTTGTTTAAAAAAAATTTAAGGTAGCAATATCTCCAGTAATAAAAAAAGTTTATTAATGTTTATATCGGGATGATGAAAATCAATTGATTAATGAATGAATTATTAGTGGTCATTACAGCAGATTAGATGGGAGCGGAAGGAAGTGGAATGCAGACAAGACGGATGTAACTTGTAAGGACATGCTGGCGGCATTTTGTGTGTGTGAATTATTCTCCCACACCAAAATGGTGTGACTTTGCCGTTGAGTTTCATCACTCTTTTTTTTAAAGGTGATATAAAAATAAATATCAAATTTTAATTTTAATTATATGGAAAAAAATTTAAATAAGATTAAATGAATTTTTTATTTTTTAGTGTAAAAAGTATTGCAAGTTGTTGGAAATAAATTAATGTTTTGACACCATTTTAATGCTGAATGTACTGCAAAATAATGTAAACGGTTGGAGCTGGCTTAACGTATTATTAATTAAAATGTTTCGTATAATTATAAGTCTACCTGGCCTGGTGGTGTAGTCAAGTAGGGCAATAAAAAAGAGTTGATAACAGACTTGCTAATTTATTAGTAATTTATAAGAAAGAAAAATGAATTTAGTAGACGATTGAGAACCGATGCAATTTGATGATTTTTTCAATTCTAGTCCTTTTACAAAATTAAAGGATTAGAAAGTTCTATAAGTTTGAATTTTTTTTGAGCTGCACTATTTCCACTCAAAAAATTACTTTGGACAACCGAATTAAAAAAAAAAAACCTGTTTTGAAATACTATAATATCTCACCCCTAATTTATTCTTCCTAAATCATTTTGCTAATCCATCCAAAGTTTTCTCCTGAAGATTCATTGTACGATAAACTAAAAAAACTCAATAAATTATGAGAATTTTCAATTCATCGCATTCTTTTATAATTCTCAATTTAAAAAAAACAATAACTACAATTTTTTCTTCGCTATATGTCAATTTCCTTGAATTTCATTTGCTTGAGAATTAGAGCAGCGCTAGTGGATGAACTACAACTCCATTGACACAAAAAAAAAAAAAAAATTGAAATCACATCACCAAATTAGGATATTTTCGATCTTACAGTTTTATGTTAATTAATTGAAAAATCATCGGCAAATACCATAAATTCGAAACAGAGTGTTCAGTATATGAACTTTATGCCTTTCTGAACTTCCAAGGCCATACACGAAAGACTTTGCAAAATACAATTTAGGAAAGAAAGGATATAATAGGATTTTCATAATATACATTTTTTTTATAAGTTAAAAGTTATAAAACTGAAACTAATACTCTCTCCGTCCCCTTCAAAAAGAGTCTTTTTTTTGTTTTGGTCGTCCCACCCAAAGAGTCTCCTTTTCTTTTCTACACATATGGGACCCACAAACTTTCACTAATATAACTAAAATATGAGATCCACACTCCCACTAATACAACTATCCAATACATATTAAATAATAATACTCCTTAATTCACGTGCCAAAAAATAAAAAGTTTCTTAGCGAGGGACGAAGGAGTACATGCTTAGTATAAGGATTACGCAACATATATCTTGGTTTATATTTTCATTTTTAGATTATTATTTTCTTCACTTTATTAAATTCATTTGTCCAACAACGTGATATATTACAGCAAAATAATGCACAATCGAGTTAAATTCATTTTTTGCCCTATAACTAAACAAAACTTCGATTTTTGCCCTGAAAAAGATAAGTGATTCAATTTTGCCCTATAACTAACGAATTGTTTCAATTTTTGCCCAAATTTCATCAAAAAATGCAAATTTCTTTTTTAATGGAAGCGTCACTGTCGATTTCTTCGTCTTCTTCCATAGTATCTTTGTAGGAACGCAGTAGATCCATAGTTAGGGCTTTACTGGGATTTGGGGGAGAAGGCCAAAGGGTTTTAATTGATTTTTCTTTTTTATTTTATATTTCTATTTTAATTAAATATTTTGCTGATTTGGAAATGAAAAAAAAGATGGGATATGACATAGCGGATTCATTGGCTCAAAAAAAGTTAAAAGTACCATGTCGGATTGACCAACCGGAATTGAAGCATGATGTGGGGGTTTCCGGCGAAATTCACATTTTCCGTTGAAAATTGGGTAAAAATTGAAACAATTCATTACTTCTCACAAAAATGGTACTAGGAAAAAGAAAATTAGCAAATAGTGAGAAGCAATGCAAGGGAGAAATAAATATGTGCGTGCATGAAATTGGTAAAAGTAATAATTCCACCCACGTGATCATCATCAATCATGCAATAATTCAGTACGTAAAATTATCATGTTTTGGTGATAACAAATTAAATGTGCAGCTCTATAATCATTAATTCCCTCCACGCCAGACAACCCATCATAGCCACCTGCTTCATCCAAAACATTGATGGCCAATTCTCCCCACCACCCACCCCCTCATGGATGCTCCAGCTGTTTCAGCCACAAACCAGCGGATTCGGACCCGGAATTCTCAGACAGCTAAGCCCACCACCCGGAATAGACGAACAATCCGGTTGAGGTCGTTGAGTTTCCCTCCCAGGCACACAATTCAACGAGAAATCAAACCCCCCCACCCCCACTAATCTGTTGCATTCTTGGCTGAACCCAGAAAAGAAATTAGCTGCCACCGTTAGATTCATCAAACTCCTTAACGAACAGATCAAAGCCTGTAGTTCGCCGGAGAGCTGGTTATGTGCCATGTTGAGAACTTGGATATTGGTCAGACAGGAGAGAGAATCCGGGAGATGACCCATTAATGAATTGGAGCTGACATCAAGAACCTGCAAATCAGTCCATAACCCTACCCCCTCTGGTATGCACCCTGTCAGCTGGTTGTTGAGCAGCAAGATTTCCTTGATCCCCATGTAGGTTAAACTGAAAGGGATGTTCCCACTGAGTTTATTGTTCGCGAGGTTGATCACCGACGCCGGCGAGTTGCCGAGGTTGGGTGGAACCTCGCCGTGGAAGAGGTTGTTGTTGAGGAATATGGCGTCGAGTTTCTTGTTGAAGAGGTCGGGCGGGATGGGGCCGGAAAAGGAGTTGAATCTGAGGTCGAGATAGAGGAGGTTTGGGATGTAGAGAGTTGGGGTGGGAAATGGGCCTGAGAATTGGTTGTTACTGAGGTCTAATTCAGACAATGTGATTAGTTGAGAGAAAGATGAAGGAATTGAGCCTTTGAATCTGTTGGAATTGAGGTGGAGGAGTGAGAGATCTGTAAGAAAAGAGACTTCTTTGACAAGAATGCCCTCCAAGTTGGCATGGTTGAGATCTATGGCTGCCACCACCTTCCCATTAGGGTTTCCCATGAAATCAAGAGAATCTGAGCAGAATATTCCCACATAAGAGCACACATTTGGGCCAACCCATGATTTGGTGATCCCAAGAGGATCATTTGTGATTGCTGATTTCCATGTTTGGAGGGCAGTGTATGCTCTTGACATTGGGGACCCTAAGGGGGTGGTTGGGGGGTTGATTCCTCCACCTATCCAGACGGTTCTGCCGCCGCCTCCTCCTACTATGACCGCAGCTCTTGTGACTAGAATTGGGAGGAAACAATATAGGAGGAACCAGGTGTTCTCCATGGTCTGGAGGAGTGAAGTGTAAGATTTCAAGTATTTATATTTGATGGTGCTTTTGGAAAGTAGGTTGCTTCATTGATGACAATGGATGATGTATTTAATTGGGATTTATTGTTTTTAGTAATATTTTTATGGAGAGTCAAGAGTGACCCCATTTTAAAGGGTGTGCATTGCTGTGATAAGAATAAATTTACTTTAATGATAATTCAATTCATTTCCTGAATAATTGAGGAAATTATAAATATATGAAGGCCATCCATGAGTACATGTTGTATCAACTTATTATTAAAAATATATTTATTGGTAGTTAAAAGTATTTTTATACATCATAATTTAACACTTAAAATTAAATTTTAATTTATTATTTATTATTCCCTATGTCACACATATTTATGTTCACACTTTTCGTTTTCGTCCGTCCCATATTTATCACCACCCAAAAAAGGAAACTTCACATTAACCAAAAACCTCAAAAATTATCTTAATTTTAAAAATATCACTCACACTTAACACACATGACATACTTTATAGTAATTATCTAAAAATATCACAATACCCCTAAAAAGTCAATAAAATTGGTCAAAAAGCAATTTTTCTTAAACTCCGTATCTACCGTGTCGATGAACTTAACTATGGGACGGAGGGAGTTTATTTTAAAAAAATATATATATTAATTATTAATAAGTACTATAATTTAAGTATATAATAATCATATATTAACACTCTCGCAATCCATTTTTACATGTAAAGAAAGAACAATATATGAAAAGATGCATTCTCCTTTGATTTTCTATGATATTTTTTAAAAAACAATTTTATCTAGCTTTTTGAGTAATTTGATATATTTTGTAATAAATAATTAGTTAATAAAAAACTCTTGTTAAAATCCGTATCCTTATTAAAATTTTTATTTATTTAAAATTAATTCTCAATATTTTGCATCTAAAGTTAAAAGTGTAAGTAATTTTGGTGGGAGAATGAAAATAAAAAATGGAAGAGAATTTTGGTAGATGGAGTAAGTATAATGGAAGGTGACAATTAATCCAATATTAGTTTCTTTACAATTGAAATACAATCATTATCGTGGATATAACATGCCCAACCACAATACACGCCTAAGGGATTGATGCACTAAATGATAGAGAAAATTTGAACAAAAAACGAAGTAATAATAGAATGAAGGATTAATTACAAGAGAATTTACGAAATTAATTTCCATTTTTAGAAATTGCAAAAAAGAACACAACCTCTAAGAAATGCAACCAATTTGTGACTAAAAAAGTGATTTCTTTTTAAGAAATTGCTGCGTTTTGTAATAATACTTAAAAGTTGTGTTCTTTTTGTAATTTCTCTAAGATTAATTTGCAATATAGTCAAAATTGGTAGATTTTGCTTTGAATTAACCCTAGAATGAATGAATTAGCAGTGGTCATTAGAGCAGATTTAAGTGCGGCAGGAGACCGGAGGGGTTAAATGATTTAACGTAGGCAGCTGCACCGGATGCATGGGGGCAAGACATGGAAGTTCCGGAAATAATGTTGTAGGGTACAACTCTTGGGTCGTCGGGTAATCCGATGAGCGTATTAGCCTCCGACCAGGCTGCAATAATGTCCACTCCAGGTGCAGTAAGGTCAGGCTTCAGTAAAACCTCAAGCAATGAGAGAGCTGTATCATTAAATATTTAATCGATCCAATACAATATTAACCTTAAGAACGTCCCTGGTGATGGGATTGGGACCCCTGGAAGAAAAGGAGACGACGAATGGAGGTCTTGAAAATAGTTGCAGTGGGGTTGCTGGTTTTGTTAATGTAGTCAGAGATTTGAGCACCATCCGAGGATCCAAGGTAAGAGGCAGCGACGGGGAAGGCAAAAGCGTAGTCCTGCATGATGGTTCCTACCGCACCAGCAATGGCTGCTCCTTCCGAATCATTCAGCGCGTCGCAGAGTACAATCATGCCATTCGTTAACTTGGGGTCGAGCGATTCTGGATCACAATATCTAGAAAGCAATAATGACACGTGTCATTCATATTCATACAACCAAATTGGAATAAGTGATTCATTGCTGTGTAATAATGGTAGCCTCACCTGGACACAGAACCGCTAAAACCTGCTGCAGTGTTGGGCACATCTCCTCCATAAACTAAAGGGTAAGTCTCATCTTCCAGAGTAAATATATTTATGGCTACTCCCTGCACCAGAAATGTTTGACTTGAAAATCACCTTATAAGATTTAGAGTTGCCCAACGCCACCTTACTGACGAATTTCCTGTCTATGACATTAGCTGCAACCGAGAGCGACCAGGGTGAAAAGTTGAGAATGGTTTCCGGGTCGGGTCCGGAATTACCCGCTGAATTCGATGTAAGAATGCCGGCTTTCATGGCATGGAATGCCCCAATGGCGATTGAAACTTGGAAGTAATCAGATGGGGAGAGCCCTCCAACTGACAAGGATATTATGTCCACCCCATCAGCTATTGCGTCGTCAAATGCAGCAAGAATGTCGGCATCCGAGCACCCGTCGTGCCAGCAGATCTTGTACACTGCAATGCTCCTGCCGCAAGGCTGTACAAACTGGCGCCGACAACCGAACGGCCGCCAGCAGTGGACGCTGTGTGGCTTCCATGTCCTCCTGAATCTCTTGGAGATGGGATACTTGGTGGAGTGATTTTTCCTTCACTGTGATAGTACTTTGCTCCAATGATTTTGCTGCATAATTCATTTTTACCTCCTTGTTAATTGTTAATGTTAATCATGTTACTCTCTTTTTATTTCAATTCTAATTTGGGTAGTTAATTTACAACATTAAAATTAATAAGGTTAGAATTTCATGATTGTTATAAACATAAATAACACAAGACAAATTAATAAAAGTGCAACCACCCTGATTATTATTATTCTAAAAAAACATTTTTTCGTTAATTTGATTATATATCGGATAAGCCTACTTGTTGCAAGTGAAGTTGGATGAAGATGCGTAGCTGCCCTGCCCTTCCATTTGGTCGGCGGCGGGCTGAGACCGGTGTCGTTGAAGCTCTGGGATTCCGGCCAAATGCCGGAGTCCAGCATTCCGATGATGACGTTACTCTCTGAAACGGATCTCTGGACATTGGAAGGGAATCCTACGAAGTCCCACGACCGTGTCGTTTGTAATTGTTTTTTTCTACTTGGAAACACAGACATCACTCCATCCAAGCCTGATCACTAATCATAATTACACATTCATATATATATATATAGAAATTCAAGAAATTAGACAAAAAAAAAGAATAAAGAAAAAAAGAATTGGAATTAATCTAAGCTGAAAAATTACTAGCAATTTTATTCTTTTCTTCATCAGTCAACTTTGCAACAAAGCCATTGAAGCTTCTCTTGTAGCTGTAAAGCCATGACTCGGATGCCCTTTTGCTGGATTCATCATCACATATATAGTATTAACTTAATTCATTTCACATTTCATTGGTAATTAAATTTTAAATAGATTATAAATGATATATGATTAGTAATTAAAATGCAAAAATAAATATATCGGCCAATTACCTTCGGATAGTTGCTTGTAACATGCTTGCATGTTGAGCAGTTGCAGAGATTTCACCACCTGCAGGAAGAGCCCCCATGTAAACTACGTGCACCTAAGTTTTCAAAACCATCGAAAACACACATCATTGGAGTAATGCAAAATTAGTGGAAAAGAGGAGTGTTATAATTTCCATGCATGCCTTTTGATCAGTGCTACCAACATGAGTGCTTCCGTTGCAGCTAATAACGAACGAAAGCATGGCGAGGGTTAGGAAGAGTTTCCATGAAGGCGAAAGCGGAGAATTCGCCATGGATTTGATCAAGGTGTAGTGGTGTGGTGAGACTTAAGAGGGATGAGTTTAATTAAAGTTGGAGATTTTAGCTGTTGGAAGAGGTTGTTAAACCCGCCTGCGAATACAACTGTCCAAACTAGGCCGGCACTGTCGAAGCAAAACAATGTTAGTATGGAGTTGCTCGTTTTTATTAAATCGATCGATATATATCACATGTTTTTGGACATAAAAGCTACCAATTGTCATCCTTCATTTAATTTTGTTTTTATTATATAAGTTAGATTCTTGTTGGGAATTCTTTCTATTAAAGATTTGAAAGATATATAAATTACTCCATCAAAAATTTTACTCTTTTCCTACTGGTTCGCCACACATAATTGTTATATATATATATTCTAATCTCAACATCTCAAAAGTACATATTAATTTAAAAAATGACATCCCTTCTTTCTATACATAACATAATTTATCCTTTATTTATCATCTAAAAATAACACATAATCCCTAAAAATCAATAAACATAGTCAAAAAAATATATTTTTTCTCTTAATATTGGTGGTACAGTAAATTTAAACAATTCAGAAATTTGCAAGATTAAAAGAATGAGCATCGAGATTAAGTAATCAACCAGTAATGAGCTCCGAAATGGAGAATGAGTATCGAGTATCGAGATGAAATCAATATAGAAAATGAGTATTGAGATGAGCTTAGCAACCATGTTTAAAGATAGGATGAAGAGAGTATTTTTATTTAATTAGTATTAAAAAATATCAATTCTCTTAGTTAATAATTAAATAACCTGAAACAATAAAGATTATTCATTTTTGGAGAATTTTAGTGGGAGAATGAAAAAAATGTAAGAGAATTTTGGTGGATGAGTAAGTACAATTGAAGGTGGGTACATTAATCCAATATTTGTTTTTTTATAATTGAAATACAATCATTATTGAGTGGATATAACATAACATTCCCAACCACCAAAGCCATAAAGCTTCTGTGTTATTGGAACAAAATATAATTAAGCAAACAAAGATGATAAGTAGTCATAATAATAATCAAACAATTAGCAAATCACATGTTGTCTCCATTCAGACTTGACTAGAAACAGCATGAGCAACAACCGGGCTCCTTACTTTAAACATCCCATCATCCCAGATCAAAGACCCCGACAGCACCCCATCCTCCACCTGCGCCGTCACCGTCACCGTGAAGCTCTGCTCTTCCCCCAATGACTTGAACGACAGGGCCGCCGGTTGGACCACGATGCTCAGCCCTGTCGGCGCAACTATTGCCGCCTTGTACGTTGACGTCGCGGAACCCACGTTCGTCACCGTGCGGTGGAACACGGCGCTGACTGAGCTGCCGGAGGCGCCGGAGACGGAGAAGGACGGGTAGTTGAGATCGTAGACGGAGCCGTTGTTGGCGGCGGTGCAGGAGGAGGCGTCGCCGGTGACGAGTCGTAGGTTCTTGGTGCTGTAGCCCTGTCCGCACAGGAACTTGACGTAGTCGGCTTCGCCCAAGTCGTATATCAGACCGGGGGATTTCGCCTCAACCGGGTTTATTTGGCCCGACCCGTAGGCGAACTCCGCGTCGGTGTTGGTTTTCACGCTCATCGGAGTAGCTGCCCAAAGAAGATTATAATATCAAAAAATTAAAATTCCAATTATTTATTTATTTTAATTTTTGAATTCTCAATTTTTATTTAGTTTTAGTTTTTTTAATCAAATTTAATCATTTCTTTTTGGAGATAATATCAAAATTGGTCGCATTACATATTCCAACTTTTGTCCTTTATTATTTGCAATTTTCAATTTTGGTCTTTTTTTTCAATTTTAATTTTTTTGTCTAAATTTAGTCATTTTCTATAATTTATTATTCCCTCCGTCCCATAATACTTTTCAAATTTTCCTCATTTGTTTGTCCCACAAAACATTTCACACCCCAAAAAATGAAACATTACTTTATCCAACAACCTCAAAATTTACTTTAATTTCAAATTTGTCACTCATTTTTTACACACATATCATTACTTTATTCTTTTTATTACCTAAAAATACTACAATACGCTCCAAAGTCAATAAAGTTGGTCAAAAAGTACAACTTTTCTTAAACAATGTGAAACAGTAAATGTGAAAAGTTTTTCGGGATGGAGGGAGTATTTTTTATCCAAATTTAGTCCTTTATGTTAAAAAAAATCTAAAATTGGTCCGAAAGTGTATAAATTTTGGATCAAAAGTGGACAAAAAAGAATCAGATTTTAAAAAATGACCAAAATTAGATAAAAAGAACTAAAAATGGATAAAAATTGAGAATTGCTGGAAAAAAATAACTAAAGTTGAAATCGATCATACTTATAGGACTAATTTTGATATTTACATAAAAGGACTACATCTGAATAAAAAGTACTAAAATCGGACAAACAAATTATCCAAATTGAGAAATACAAGACTAAATTTCTAAAATGATTAAATTTGGACAAAAAATATTAAATTCGGACAAACAAATTATCAAAATTGGGAAACACAAGACTAAATTTGATAAAAATACTAAATATACTAAAATCGGATAAACAAATAATCAAAATTAAGAATTACAAGACTAAATTTGATAAAATGATTAAATATGGACAAAAAGTACTAAAATCGGACAAACAAATGATCAAAATTGAGAATTACAGATAAAATATAACTAAAATTTGAATGAAAGAGGACAAATTTTGATATTTTCACGTATTGAATGATAAATTTAGATGATTGGGATTGAAAATGAAGTATGGAATTAATACCGGTGGTCATAAGAGCAGATTTAACAGCGGCAGGAGACCAAGAGGGGTTAAAGGATTTAATATAGGCAGCTGCTCCAGATGCATGGGGGCAAGACATGGAAGTTCCGGAAATTATGTTGTAGGGAACAACTCTTGTGTCCTCAGGTAATCCGGTAACCTTAGTAGCCTCCGACCAGGCTGCAATAATGTCGACTCCAGGCGCAGTAAGATCAGGCTGTAAAAGACAGTTAGAGAAGTGTATCATTTAATATTTAATTAATATCCAATCCAATACAATATTAACCTTAAGAATGTCTCTAGTGATGGGATTGGGACCCCTGGAAGAGAAGGAGACGACGAACGGAGCGGTTGGTTCGTTGGCTTCAGTACTCTTGTAAATAATTGCAGTGGGTTTGCTGGTCTGGTTAATGTAGTCAGAGATTTGAGCACCGTCCGATGATCCTAGGTAAGAGGCAGCTACGGGGAAGGCGAAGGCGTAGTCCTTGAAGCCATCATCCTGCATGATGGTCCCCACCGCACCAGCAATGGCTGCTCCTTCCGAATCATTCAGAGCATCGCAGAGTACAATCGTGCCATTCGTTAATTTCGGGTCTAACGATTCTGGATCGCAATATCTAACACAAAATATACATACAAATTTTGTCACTATTCCTGTATTATATTGAAAATATTTTATTTTATTGGGGTGGGGGTCCTAATTTTTAGAAAAAAATCGATTTTGTCACTATTTTCAGATTATTTTTTTTAAAATTAATCTCTTAAAGTCATTCACACTCCAAAACAAGAAATTAATAACACAAAAAAATTACTTTAATTGAGTATTACTTTAGGCTGTGCTTGGATGAATGGATTTGAAGAATAATTTATAAATCCATTCCTCAAATCTATCCATCATGTTTGGATGCTACTTGAAATCAACAGATTTGATTTCAAATCATGGATTTGATTTTGAATTTTTTTTGTTGTTTTTTAATGGATTTTAAATCCTTAATCAAACCGTGTCATTTGAAATCTTTCCATTGTTGTATAATTGATTATATTAATATATAAAAATAGTATAAAAAATTAATAAATTAATATATATATATATATATATATATATATATATTTTTTATTATTTCAAATTCTACCATCCAGCCTACCTCAACCCACCCCACCCCACCCTCACTCACCAAAAAAATTTTTTTTATAAAATTTTAAATTTTTAATATTTGAATAATAAAAATATTACCACACATCCCTACCCCCTATCCATCCACCCCCCACCAACACCACCCAAAGACAAAATTTTTTTTAATAAAATTTTAAATTTTAATATTTGAATAATAAAAATATTACCACTCAACCCTACCCCCACCCACCCACCCCCAAGTCAAAAAAAAATTTTTAATAAAATTTTAGATTTGAATATTTAAATAATAAAAATATTACCACCTAATCTACCCCTACCCACCCCCCACTCCAAATTTTTTTTAATAAAATTTTAGATTTTAATATTTAAATAATGAAATTATTACCACCCAAACCCAACCCAACCAACCTACACCCCAACACCCCCACACCACCCCTCCCCCAAAAAAAATTTAAAAATAAAATTTTAGATTTTATTTTTTAAATATTAAAATCTAATTTTTTTTTTAAAAAAAATTTTGGTGGGTGGGGGTGGTGGGTGTGGGTTGGATGGATAGAGTGATAGGATTGGACGGTAATATTTTTATTATTTAAATATAAAAAAGTAAAGTTTTATATAATTTTTTTTGGGTGGGGGTGGGTAGGGGTAAGGTTGGTTGGTAATATTTTTATTATTCAAGTATTAAAAATCTAAAATTTTATAAAAAAAAAAAATTTGGTGGGGGTGGGGGGTTGGAGGGGTGGGTAAGAGGTAGGTTTGGATGGTAGAGTTCCTTCTCAAAAAAATTATTTTTAATAAAATTTTAAATTTTAATATTTAATATAATAAAAATTTATTATTTTTATTTATTATATATAAAATTTTATTTTAAAAATAATTTTTGAATCATCGATTTGAAATCCTTCCAAAGATTCATAATTTATCCAAACAGTGGAATTCAAATGAATTGATTTAAAATCCAAGAAATTTAAAATCCACAGATTTTCAAATTCATTGAATTTGAAATGACTCAATCCAAACACAATCTTACAGTAGTTCATTTTTTTATGGAGAAATGCTCAACTATATCTTGTGGGTTTAAATTTTTTTAATTTTATCCCACTTTTAAGAAGATCAACTATATCTTGTGGGTTTAAATTTTTTTAATTTTATCCCACTTTTAAGAAGATGGGTTAAAATGGCCAATGTACAAAAATACTCGTGAATTGATTTATGATTCGATTGGTATAATTGACTCAATTGTTTATATTCAAAACTCACTTATACACATTTTTATGACTTGACATGGAGAATAAGGTATTAAAAAAAATTGTAAAATTCATTTGAATTCAGTAAAATTTTATCCTTTTTTATTACTTAAAATACTATAGTCTCTTTTAAAGTGAAAAAATTGGTCAAAATAGCTCAATTTTCATAAATAATAACTTGGAATAAACGGAAGCGTTATTGGAGACGGAGCAGTATATATTTGTAGAGTCAGTATCTGGTTTACATCATAAATCATGTGTTCCTCTTAATTTAAACATCCTATCAATACATAGGTATATAAGATTAGAAGGGGACCACAGTGTTTATATGGTGAAAACGGTTTACATAAGTATTTGTGATATTTGTATACCCTTAGCTTACCTGGACTCAGAGCCGCTATAACCTGCTGCAGGCACATCTCCTCCATAAACTAAAGGGTAAGTGTCATCTTCCAGAGTAAATGTATTTATGGCCACTCCCTGCATTGTAATTTTATTAATTCTTTCTCATTAATTAATTTTATCCAATCCAATCCATATACAAATTATTTAATTCTAGTGGTTTATTTATAATCACCTCATAAGATTCACTGTTACCCAATGCCACCTTACTCACGAACTTCCTGTCTATGACATTAGCTGCAACCGAAAGCGACCAGGGTGAAAAGTTGACGATGGATTCCGGGTCGGGTCCCGAATTACCCGCCGAATTCGATGTCAGAACGCCCCCCTTCATGGCGTGGAATGCTCCAATGGCGATTGGATCGTCGAAGTAATCAGATGGGAAGAACCCTCCCACCGATAACGATATTATGTCCACTCCATCGGCTATTGCGTCGTCGAATGCAGCCAGAATGTCCGCGTCCGAGCACCCGTCCGACCAGCAGATCTTGTACACCGCTATGCGCGCGGAAGGAGCTCCTCCGCGCGCAGTTCCTGACGCCAGGCCGTATAGACTGGCGCCGGAAACCGAACCGCCGCCTGCGGTGGACGCGGTGTGGCTTCCATGTCCTTCGGAGTCTCTTGGAGATGGGAAATCTGGTGGACTGATATTTCCTTCACTGTGATAGTACTTTGCTCCAATGATTTTGCTGCACCATTAGTTAATTCTATTCGTGTAAGTTTTTATTTCAATTTCATTAATTTTTTTAGAAAACTAATTAAAATAAATATTAGGGTTAAAATTGACATGGAATATATATATGGCAAACAATATCATATGAAGGGAATATTTTTTGAGGACATGATACTTAATTATTGAAAATTGATATTGGTGTAGCAGATTAATTAATGAACAATTTGTTTGTAGTATAAAAAAAATAATAACATTCACTGAAAAAAATACTACTATTTTTTAGAAATGAAATTTACTAATGAAATTCAATCCGTTGGTAATTACCAATGGATTAGCAACCAAAAGCAATGGAATGCCAACGAAATTATTCTTTATTTTATCAACTGAATTCAATCCGTTGGTAATTACTAACGGATTACCAAGAAAATCTTTATATAAATTATCAATGCAATTCAATCTGTTGGTAATTACCAAATGATTACCAAGGAAATCTTTATATAAATTACTAACGGATAACCAACGAAACTGATTTTTCGTTGCTAAAAATTTATCAACCACCACTTTACCAACGGATTCCATTGCTAATCTGTTGGTAAACCAATTTAGCAATGCAATTAAGGTTTTTAACACCGGAATATTCCGTTGGTATAGTGTTTTTAATAAAAGTGATAATATTTTTAAAAAAATTTAATAACCATGACTAAGAAATTTTACGTGAGGCACAGGTGCATGCTGCTCAAAAAGATTTATAAAGTAAGTTATATAAGTAAAATTGATATAATGTTGAATTAATTAATTCAATTATAAGGGCATGCAGCCTACTTGTTGCAGGTGAAGTTGGACGAGGATGCACAGCTGCCCTTCCATTTGCTTGGCGGCGGGCTGAGACCGGTGTCATTGAAGCTCTGGGATTCGGGGCAAACGCCGGTGTCCAGCATTCCGATGATGACGTCACTCTCAGAAACGGATCTCTGGACATTGGAAGGGAAACCTACGAAGTCCCATGATCGTGTCGTCTGTAGTTGTTTCTTGGTGCTTGGAAACACAGACACCACTCCATCCAAGCCTGATCACTCATCATAATTATTACACATTTATATTTTACATACACAAATTAATTCAGGAAATTAGAATAAAAGGAAAAAAAATGGAATTAATGTGAAATTACTAGAAATTTTCTTCTTTTCTTCTTCAGTCAACTTTGCAACAAAGCCATTGAAGCTTCTCTTGTAGCTGTAAAGCCATGACTCGGATGCCCTTTTGCTGGAATCATCATCATCATATATATATATATATATATATATTTAATTTCACATTAATTAATTCCATTATAAATAGATTTAAAATAATGATGAGTACAGAATACAAAAAATATTGGAGTAATTAAATGATTAATCAACCTTCCGATAGTTGCATGTAGCAGGCTGAAATGTTGAGCAGTTGCAGAGAATTCACCCTCTGGAAGAGCCCCCATGTAAACTACGTACACCTTCGTTTTCAAAATCGAAAACAAACATCATTCACTTACTCAACAAAAATACAAACAAAATATTTTAAATTTTCATGCATGCCTTTTGATCAGTGGTGTGATCATGAATATGAGCGTTTCCGTTGCAGCTTATGGCGAACGAAAAGAGGACGAGGGCGAGGACGAGCTTCCATGAAGGCGAAAACGGAGAGTTCGCCATGGATTTTATGAAGGTATATTAGTGTGGTGTTATAGAGCATGTAATAATAGAGATTAATTTATAGTTGGAGATTTAACGGTTGGAAGAGGTTGTTAAACTCGCCTACGAATACAACTGTCCGAAGGCCGGCACTTACGAAGTAAAACAATGTTTGGAGCTGCTTTTTATTAGAATATCCATCGATATATATGATATGTTTTTGGAGATAAAAGCTATCAATTTTGTGATAATCCATTTGTTGTTTTGGAGTTTACAAATGCTAATTTACAAGTAGGCAATTGTCAATTTTGTTTTATTTAATATCCCATTTTAATGAAAAGAAATTGAGCGAGTCATATATTGGGATAACGTCTCCAAATAATTTTACTTTTCATAATCTCATATTATTCATTTTCATGAACTAGTTTAATTAAGATATTACTCTTGCAAAACACCTTTTGTTTACTGTTAATTTCATGCTGTTTAACAGAAGTTTTTTTTTTATCAATTTTATTGACTTTAAATGATATTATAATATTTTTAGGTAATAAAAAAAAATAGGTTTGTACAAAAAAAATGACAAATTTGAATTTAAAGTAACTTTAGAAATTGTAGATTTTTTTTTGATGTAGAGAGTTTTGTGAGACAAAATTAATAAGAAAAGTATGAACGATTTTGTGAGACGTCAGAGGTACCATTATTTTTCAATTTCCAGATATAATTTTTTATTAAAATTATTATTAAATCTTGTTCGTCTCACACAACCTATTGAGGCAGTTCCAAACAAAATTTTGCCTAATTAAATTATAAAAAGAAATTTAAAAGACATTTTAGATGGAGAATATAATTTTTATGTAGTTTTTAAATTATTTTATTGTTTCAAATCTTGAATCGAAAGTGTTATAAACTTATAAGTGATAGATAAATAGTTAGGGTCGAATTAATAATTAACTATTTTTTAGGGGTTGAATTGATAATAATTAAAAAAAAAACACTTCAAAATTGACGTACATATGTATAGTACATACTAGGGGTGGGCGGCATGGTATACCAAAGTTTTTTTAACTATACTGTATACCATACCTAAAATATTGGTATTAGAAAATTCATACATTTACCATACCGAAAGTTTCGGTATACTGAATTTTCGGTATAAGAAAATGACATAACTGCTTACCGATATTTAAGTATATGTTACTATATTGATTATTTCGGTAAATACCATCAATAATGAACGTTCGATATGTCGTTTTACATGTATTAATATATTATATCGTTTAAAATTACATTATAAATTTATAGAAAATAATGACAACATACAAATAATCCACCATAAAATACAATGAAATTGATAAAAATAAATATGTACACAATTCACAAATTACAAATAATATGGAAAACAAACCATTAAAATTTAAAAACATTAATAATAAAACATAATAAAGATAAGAGTTTATTCAAATTTAAAAATATTAATAAAACATAATAAAGGTAAGAGTTTAATCCTAGTGAATGATTGATGTACCTGATAATTCTAAATTAATTAATAATTAATACACACTCTTAAATTAAAATTAAAATTAAAATAATTACCATTATACCCTAAATTTAAAATAATAAATCCGCAAATGTTCTCCAAAATTACACTAAATTTAAACATGGGTCAATAATGTTAATATATTAGGATTTCTTTCGAGTATATATATATATATATATATATATATATATATATATATATATATCTTACTAAAATAATTTATAGTATTTCGGTATATACTAAAATACTGCGATTTTAAAATTTTGTATATTTTTATCGTACCAAAAAATTCAATACGGTATCATACATTACCAAAAATTTCAACATAACTAAAATTTCGATAAATTTGATATTTTTTAATATGATAAGTGCAATATACCAAAATTTCGGTATTTTTTTTCAGTCTTAGTACGGAGTATGAGACAATATCGACAATATTATGAATGAGAATGTCTGTGTTACAATTATTCTGATATATTCTGTTAAAGTACAATCGAATTTATAAATTTGAAAATATACTTTACTATCTATTTTAAATTATGTTAGCAAAATATTCGCTCAAGTGTGCTCCCTCCGTCCTACACTAAGAGTAGTTTTTTTATTTTTGGCACGTGGATTAAGAAGTGCGGAGTATTATTATTTAATATGTAGTGAGTAGTTGTATTAGTAGAAGTGTGAGTCCTATATTTTAATTGTATTAATGGATGTGTGTGTGTCCCATATGTATAAAAAGAAAAGTGAACTCTTTGGGTAGAACGACCAAAATGGAAAAAAGAGACCATTCGAGTGGGACGGAGGGAGTATGTACTAAAATTCATGCATCTCGATTCGAATCGTATATATATTAGTTGATCAACACTAATACACTTTTTAGCGAATGAAGATGATTGAGGTTTGTTATCAAAATGAATTAATAGTAAAAAGCTTGCACTGATTATATGTAAAAAGTAATGGTACATTTAAATATAAAAATAGTACGTTTAATAAGAAACATATGTATTATTAAACTTTGTTATTAAAAAACAATCAAATAGATTTTAAATACTTGATGTTAATTTACATTTGATATAACAAGAGATATTACACTATTATATGAGATCTCATTCCGACGTAGCAATAACATAAGACTGGAGTTTACTTGGACCGAATAGGTTTGGCCCACGAGCGACTTGGTGGGAAATGGCCCATCAGTTTTGGTCTGGGCCTAAAAATAATTAATTCTTTTTGCCGTGAAAAAAAAAATGGTAGTATTGTCACCCAAAACAAACATTACAAAAAGGCACCCAAAATTTTAAAAATTATCAGTTGAAAATATATTTTTAACCTCAATTTTTTCAATTACTAAGCACACCCAACCCCACTAGGCCACCACCCCATTTATCATTCTATGATCCATCAAACAATCTTTTAGAAGGCACCCGAATCACATATAGCCGATTGAAAGTTGAGCCACTAATGGCTAGATCAGTACTTTTAAGAATAAACTACTCTTAACCAGAAACAAATTGAATCTTTTGATTTTTTTTTTCTGAATCTCATTAAGAATTGTAATTCTCACGACGGTTGCAAGAAAGTGGAAGTTTTGGAGAACCAAATTGCATTTGAATCTCATGCAATTGAAGATGAAATTAAATCCCAAATTATGGATCGATTTGATTCGAGTAATGCCTAAACTCGATTTTGATGGAGTGAGTTTCAGTTTTAGATTGATTTTTTTTATTTTCTATACGGAGAAGATCCAAAATCACCCTCGTATTTGGACTTCCCTTGATGGCAAAGATGTCGAATTTTTCGTCGGAAAGTGGAAAACTCTGGTCGGAAGCTTCTGGTCGTAAGTTTCTCTGTTAGGACTGGTGTGGCGCTAGTGGTTTCTCGTCTGGCAAGAATGATCAAAAACATATTGCTGTTTATAATTATTTACAGACTATACAATTTTAATTTAAAATTCTAGTTTTTCTTTATAATGTGGAAGAATATACAATTTCAAACGCATATATTAATTTCTTTCTTCTTGTTAATCTTGAGTCTTTTCTTTTCTCTTTCTTGTTCTTAGTTTTTTCCAGATATGTTTTAAGTTTAAAGTTTGATGTATGAAGTAATAGTATCAGTGGGTTTAGCAAAATAGGTTAGTCACAGGTAGTATGAATGTAAATTAGAAGTAGGATTATAATAGAAATTTTACTATTATTTTTTTTCTAATTCAGGTACCCTCAGTAATGATTGAGGTGACAATAGTGCAGAAAAAAAATTACTACCACATTAATTTCACATTCCAAAACTAAATTAAACGTTGTTCGTGCCATCGTATGAGAGACTTATGAATCTTTAACTCATGACAAAGATTTG
The DNA here is from genome assembly GCA_023678885.1 of Pogostemon cablin. Lineage (NCBI taxonomy): Eukaryota > Viridiplantae > Streptophyta > Magnoliopsida > Lamiales > Lamiaceae > Pogostemon > Pogostemon cablin. The sequence goes on from CM042995.1 coordinate 27,981,728, forward strand.
TGTCAATTTTCGTAAAACAAATAAACAGTTGCCACTAATCATTATAATTATATTTAATTAATAAAAAATGATAACAAAAGCGTGAAATATTTCATAAATAATCTACCGTATATATAAATAAAAGTGATAATATATTAATAATAATAATAATAATATCTTTAATTAAAAATAATAACTAATTATAAAAACATAAAATAATCATATTTATAGTTCAACAATTATTTTAAGATGATAATATAATATAATGAAAGCAATGGCATTATCATATATATGCCTCAGTTGTAGCAAAGAACAGCCTGTAATATCGGTTATTCTGTTTTATTCACAGGGAATGTCTTTTATTATCTAAATTTATACTTTTTTTTTTTGGTTGGGTTTTCAAATGGATATTGTTCCTCTATGTACTTTCTCTCACAGACAAATCAAGAATCTGTGTGTGGAATTGGCAATGATTAACATACAAAGATTGGTTGATTTGTGGTAAGTATTAATCAATTAAGTATAGGTGAGATTAATCAAACATTATGAATGTTGAATCATGATCTGCAGAGGGAAGAATTAATAAATATTAATAAGAAAATAAAAAATGGCGTATAAGGTGGATCACGAATACGATTACTTATTCAAGATCGTTTTGATTGGAGACTCGGGTGTCGGAAAATCCAACATCCTGTCCAGATTTACGAGGAATGAGTTTTGCTTGGAGTCTAAATCCACCATTGGGGTTGAATTTGCCACCAGAACTCTCCAGGTATCTCCTACTACTATTTACTGCCACATATTCTCTCCGTCTAGTGTTAGATTTACATTTTTTATTTTAATTTATTTCAAATTAATGTTTATTTTCTTTTATATTTAGTGGTACGGTACAAAACAATTAATTATTCTACATGGATCCACACACAGTAATAATATAGAGTATTTATTTTTTTATTAAAAAAAGAAAAGGTTCTTATCCCTATATAATTGTTGCGTTTAAAACATGTTTCATGAGCCTAGCAATTGCATATAAAAAATGGTTAGTAATGGTTAATACGTTATCTCTGGTGTAATAGGAGTATAGGCATACTCTTTTGTTTAGGATAAATTTCATAAACAAAAGTAATAGTAATATTCCTTATAAAAAACATGTTTCATGACCAACGTCTTTTATTTATTTTCAACAACCTTAAGTAATGCTTTTTCATTCACAGTAGTTGAATGTGAAAGCATTGAAATATTTCCTACTAAAGTCTGAACAAAGAATATTGTGCATTTACAAATTAATTCATAATATTAACATCACCAAAATGCACAACAACATGTACAATATACTTTTAAATTTCATTCAGTCAAATTCAATAATATTATACACTTTTAGTACATTAAATTAAAATATCAAAATATCTATATTTCTTACGCCATATAAAACAGCTTTCTTAGACTTCCATAAATTTCCAAGATCAAGCTTGGGTACATTTGATGAATCAAAATAGTGTTAAGTTTAGAATACTAAGTTCCATGAATATTTTCATCTTTATTATGCCACATTATTTAACAAAAAAATATTTTTTTTAATTAACTTAATTGATTTTTAAAGGTAGTATTATATTTTTAGGTAATAAATAATGTGTTGGGTATGTTGTGTGTTAATAAAGTAATGACAAGAGTGTATATTAGGTGCACCTGAGTACAAGGGTGCACTTATATGTGTATACCTTTTTATTCAATTTTGTATACATATTATTCTATTTTGTATACGTGTTTTGTAATAATTGTATACTTTTTTCACATTAATTTTTCATTAAAAAAATTAACATTCATATATGTATATAACATTTTATTGAATATTATATACAATTTTTTATTAAAAAATTAATAATTAAATTGTATATATTTTTACTCTTAATTGTATATATTTTTTTTATATTTGTATATGGATGCACCCTATCTTTAGGTGCACCGGGTGCACACTATAAATTGCCAATATCAATCTTAAAATTAAAATATACTTTTGAAGTTTTGAATTGAAAAGATGTACTATTTTTTTTAAGAGACGATGTTAATTGTGAAATGAAAAAACGAAAAAAAAAATATGTACTAATCTGTTTAACAGGACTATTTATAGGAGATCACCTAATTAATCATTATTGTTGTAAAATGTATCAAGTAAGACAATTTAGCACGTGATATCTGCTTGTAGTATTACAACTATTTATTAATAGTCAATTTTCTTGATTTATAATATTAATCACGTCAGATTTGTTTTGTGTAAAATGTCTCAAGTTTTGTGATGTGACCTAATTCTTTGCTAAACATGGGCAATTAAATTAAGGGTTAATTGCGTAAAAAACCGCGAACTTTTAACGAATTGCAAATTAATCCTGACTTTTATAAAATTGCAAAAAAAACCACGACCTTTCATATTTGTGCAATTCGCACCCATCGGGCAGCTGAAGCTGCCCGACTGCTGACGTGGCGTTGACCTTGCCACGTCAGCTTTTAGTTGATTGCAAAAAAAAACCCCAACCTTTACTTAAATTGCAATTTAATCCCAACCTTTGAAATTTTGGCAAAAAAGACAATAAATTTTTTATTTTATTTTTAAATTGCATCTTCTAATAAAAAATTATACATTATTTTATTTTTAAATTTAAATTCATAACTAAAGATTATGTATTAAATATTATTTTTATTTTGTATTTTCATATTAAATGTTGTATTAAATATTGTTTTTATTTTGTATTTTCATATTAAATGTTATATTAAATATTTATTTTTTTACAAAAACTTTTAAATTTTTTATTTATTAATTTTTTACTACTCCATAAATTTCAAATGTATAAGTCTTTTATTTAATACAAAGTATTTTTATTATTTAAGTATGAGATTGGTTTGTATAAATTAAATCTTAACGAATATTTTTTCTCACTATAAAATTTGAGTTTATAAATTAATTTTAAATCATTTCTTTTAATAAATTATAAAATTCCTTAAACATTTCATAGGTATATTTGTCATTCTTTTATATATAATGTGAAATTACGAAAAGATATTGAGACATGGCGAATACTTTGATTTTATAAATTATAATAATTTTATAATGTATAAAAATATTTTAAAAATTAAAAGAATTTAAATATTTAGAGATTGTATAATTTTTTTACTACTTAATAGATATAATTAATTTTATTCACATAATTTAAGTAATAAACATTTATTCATATAATAATTTTGTTATTTTATTTAATAATATTTTAGAGTTTAAATTTAAAAATAAAATAATGTATAATTTTTTATTAGAAGATGCAATTTAAAAATAAAATAAAAAATTTATGGTCTTTTTTGCCAAAATTTCAAAGGTTGGAATTAAATTGCAATTTAAGTAAAGGTTGGGGGTTTTTTTTGCAATCAACTAAAAGCTGACGTGGCAAGGTCAACGCCACGTCAGCAGTCGGGCAGCTTCAGCTGCCCGATGGTGCGAATTGCACAAATATGAAAGGTCGTGGTTTTTTTTGCAATTTTATAAAAGTCAGGATTAATTTGCAATTCGTTGAAAGTTCGTAGTTTTTTACGCAATTAACCCTTAAATTAATGAATTTGTGCAGTTTTATTAAAACTAAAATAACTTAATTATTTTAGAATATAAATTTAACAGGTGGAGGGGAAGACGGTGAAGGCGCAGATATGGGACACGGCGGGGCAAGAGCGGTACCGCGCCATCACGAGCGCCTACTACCGCGGCGCCGTGGGGGCGCTGGTGGTTTACGACCTGACAAAGCGGCAGACCTTCGAGAACGTCCAGCGGTGGCTGAGGGAGCTACGAGACCACGCCGACTCCAACATCGTCATCATGCTCGCCGGCAACAAGTCTGACCTCAACCACCTCCGCGTCGTGGCCGAGCACGAAGCGCAGGTGTTCGCCGAGAAGGAAGGCCTCTCCTTCCTCGAGACCTCCGCCCTGGAGGCGCTCAACGTCGAAAAAGCTTTTCAGACCATCTTGTTGGATATTTATCAGATCGTCAGCCGGAAAGCCCTGGCCGCGCAGGAGGCCACCGTGCCGCTTCCCGGCCAGGGCACCACCATCAAGGTCGGCGACGCCGCCAACTACAACCAGAAATCCACCTGCTGTTCTAATTAATTTATGACAAAAGCTCTTGCGCCCCGGGACACGGAGGATATTCCGTGTCCCCATGTGATCACAACATTTCCCCTCCAATCCTATTTAAACTTATGTATTGCTAGGGGCCTAAATTGCAAAGGGGCATAGAAATTGTAAAGGCGCACGGAATGTGCTCCGTGCGCCCAGATGCACAGAGCCTAACTCTTAATTTATTGAGTGTATATTGGGTGCACCCGTGTGCAAGGATGCACCCATATGTGTATGTCTTTTTATTCTATTTTGTATACATATTATTCTATTTTGTATAAGTGTTTTGTAATAATTGTATACTTTTTTTCGCATTAAGTTTTCATTAAAAAACTAACATCCATATGTGTATAACATTTTATTAAATATTAGTACAATTTTTCATTAAAAAATTAACAATTAAATTGTATACATTTTTACTCTTAATTGTATATGTTCTTGTTTATATTTGTATATGGGTGCACCCTATCTTTAGGTGCACCCGAGTGCACACAATAAATTGCCTAATTTATTTAGTTAGTTAAATTTGTCCAATGAAAAGTATTGTTGGGTGTATCATTAGGTAAACTTGAGTTAAAATCATTTTTAGTCCCGTAAAAAAGAGAAATTTTGGTTTCAGTCTCAAAATATTTATTTTTTTAAATTTCGTCCCATAACTATTGCAATTACTTGATTTAAGCCCTTTTTCAACCGGAAAATAGAATTTCCACCGGAAAAGCCACGTGTGATGTGTTTTTGGGAGAATCCGATAGTTTCATCCTACATGTCATTGAACATTGAAATAGAGTCAAGCATTTTACTGACTCAAAGTTATATACTCTCTCCGTTCCAGCAGAGTTTTCACACCTCCTTTGTAATTTACAAAGGAGGTGTGAAAACTGTGTTGGGACGGTGGGAGTATTGTATTTATTTAGTTTCCACATCACATTTAAATTTAAAATTTTAAAATCCACTTTAAATCCTAAAATAATTCGCAAAAATAAAAAAATCAATCAAATCAAATTACATAAAAAATGGAAAGAAAACATGATGAACATTAAAGAAAGAGATTGGATTTCAAATATTAAACATCATTTCTTAAGACGTAGTCTTTCGTATTCCCTCTGCTTAAATTATCATGATTTCCCCAAATTGAAAATGTAGGGTTCTTGGCTAAAAATTTGAAAAGGCAGCTGTTGAAATTTCGAAAACCATGTAAAAATAGATGTAGCTTAAGAGTCAGAGAGAATTTAGATGGAGCCGATTCTGATGAAGACAACGATGAGCCGTCATTGCTCGAAGAAGGTGGGATAGAAAGCGTACGAGGTGAAGATCGAGATACCGCCGAAGATCGATAAAGAATATGACATGAAAAAATGGAAATTTCTTCGCCTTCTATTATCATCCATCGATCATCCAATCTACCCCTTTCCAATCTCTCGCACTCTTTCTCCCATCTCTACCCAATTTTATGTACTTAATTATATCTCTTTTCTCTCTATGTATACTTCCTCTTAGTTTCTCTATCTTTCAACCCAGAAGAAAACGGAAAAACACTGCACATTCTCAATTGTTTTGTGTTGTTACAAGGATCTTTATGCTTCTTCTTTGTTAATTGCTTGCAGTTGAATTTGGGGATTAGGGTTCTTCATGATTTCAAGAATAAAAATTTTAATGGAATCGGGTTTAGGGATTAAGGTATTGTTGATTTTTTATTTTTTTGTTTTTTTTGAAGATATGTTCACAAGTATTTCGATTTAATTAAGAAAAAAATAATAAGCTTAATTTTTAATTTTTTTAATATATAATACTTGGATTGTTTTAGAATTTAAATTATGATTTATATTTAAATTTAAAATATTGGGTGATGTGGAAGGTAAAATAAAAATAATTAAATTTGAGTGGTCAAAGTGACTGGTCAACACGGCATGTAGGACAACATCACCTGACTCCCATAATCATAAACCTTCACGTGCGATACACGCAACTTTTCCGGAGAAAATTTCATTTTCCGATCAAAATTGGATTAAAATCAAACAATCTCAATAGATATGGGACGGAATTGGAAAAAATATCTTTTTTGGGACTGAAAACAAATTTTATCATTGTTATGGGACTGAAAATGATTTTAACTCTGTAAATTTTGTTATGAATTTTTGTTTATGCTATTGCTGAGAATCATTATGAATTCAAGGAGTAACAATTGAGTGAGGCTTGCGTGCCCCGTCACACTGTGCACCTTTAGAATTTAATATTATTGGTAATGGTACATTATTTTGTTTTAAAGGGCATACACTTTAATTAGTAAGGATATACTATATTATTTTGTTCTATAAAAGGTATACACTTTTTATTACTCCCTCCGTCCCACAACAAGAGTGACGGACGGAACTTTTTTGCACGTAGATTTTAATGGGTAGTTGGGGTAGTTGAGCTGATAGAAATAATATTTTAATGTATAGTGGGTAGGTGTATTATTGTGAAGTGTGGGGTTATGGAGAGAGAAAATGTTAATTTGTTTGGGTCCCTTTTACTAACATCTTGTGTTGGGACGGACGAAAATGGTAAAATACACTCCTTGCTGTGGGATGGAGGGAGTAATATTTTTTATTTTTTTTAAGAAAATAAAAGGTATACATCTTTATACTAAAAAGTATACAATTTAATACAAAATTCTAAAATCGCAAGACGTGGACGCGGCCGGTGCACAAAATTTTTTGCCGTAACAATTTCTTATGAATTTCTTTTTCCCATTTAATTGATGAATATGAAATTCATACAATCTATAATGGAGCAATTTTTTAAGGGTCACTCTAACTGTACATGCACCATATTTTTTGAAAAATATAACTTGAATCTTCTGTAAATTTAGTTTACTCATGTCTCATGTACTATATTTTTTGCAGCGAAAATTATTCTAATACTATTTTTTTTAATAAAAAATATTATTCATTTCAATAAAAATATAAAAAACCACTATATATATTAGAATTTGAAAATTAACTTAATTAAAAAAATATTATTCATCTCAATAAAAATATAAAAAATCACTATATATCAGAATTTGAAAATCAATATTTTTCATTCTTAAAAATAATAATTGATCTCTCAAAAGATTTATCACACGAATGATTACCACTTTTTAAAGCATTCATTCACTTGTCCAAATCTTTATTCTACACTAGTATTCACTGAAATTTAGACATTGATTATAGCACAAAGAAAAATATTTCACTATTAAGAAAAGATAAAATAAGGACAATCCTTTATTCTATGGTGATATTCACGACAATTTAGAGAATAACTAAATATTCTTTTGACAGAAAATATCTAGACATTGATTATTCAACAAGACAAGTATCTAACTATTAAGAAATGATAAAATATGGAAGGATAAATATAAACGGATCAAATTGATCCGGAACAATTGAGTTGTTACGGTAAGTTTTGAATAATTAAAATTTTTCATATACTAAATTACCCTTTTTAACATATAAGGTAGTATTAATTATAATTTAGATAAGAATTTATCATATTAATTGAACTAATGAGATGCATTTATTGTTTTACTTTTCTTATAAAATAATTTTAATTATAATATAAATATTAATCTATATCTAATTTATTATTATTAATTAAACAAAATTATATATATATATATATATATATATATATATATATATATATATATATATATATATATATATATATATATATATATATAAATGGGTTTATAATTATTAGTAAATAATTATATTTACAATTTTAATAATAAAATTCTTCATTAGTTATTTTTATAAACTAATAATTATATACACTTATATTTTATATATATTCATTTAAATAAATGCTAAGATGTTGTTTAGCGTATAATTCATTTAAATAAATGCTATGAAAAATGCACGCAACCGTTTTTTTCTCCTGTTCATAATATTTTAAAATACATAATTTTTTCATTTTTAAAAGTAGTATACTTTATTTTATTAAAAAATATTATCAATTTTTATAACTAAATATTAATTACGAAAGTTATAATTTTTTATTTATTAGATATTATTTTTTATTAATAATTTATCACTTTTATCTAGCTTTTAAATTATTTTTCATAAAACAATTCAATTGATTATTATCACTTTATTATTATAAAATATAATTTTCTACTAAAAATATCATTACTTTTTCATCTATCACACAAATTTACTTTTTTATCTATCGCACAAATTGTTTATTAAATAATATATTGGATGATTATAAATTTTCATTGATCACACATACTAGTATATATTAAAAATATTATCACTTTTCCTGATACCTCAATCATGATAAATATGATGTTGCGCCAAAAATGCAATTTAATTTCAAAAGTAACATAACAGTGAATCAAAAAATCTTCTAGAAAGCGATAAATCTGGATCTCAAAATGATCCCTCTCACAGAATTAGATCCGTGAGACTATCTCGTACAAGTGTTTACCTTAAAGTTAATAGTTCATTGTATATTATAAAATGAATTTTTTTTTTTATGCTACTATGAAGTAATAATTTATTACTGTGTATGTTTTTTTATGTTGTAAATTATATTATATAAATTAAAAATATATACAAATTTAATATCTTTTAATATTTATGTTTAAATTTTATTTAAATTAACTTTAAAATTTAAAATTATATTCATTTCAAACTAACTTTAAATTTAATAACACTACAAAAATACTTAAGTATTTTTTATCAACGGAATATTTTGTAAGTAGAAGTCTTAATTACATTGTTAAATTGATTTACTAGCGTAATCCGTTGGTAAAGTGAAGGTTGATAAATTTTTAGCAATGAAAATTCAATTCCATTGGTAAATAATTTTGTTGGTAATTTATATAAAGATTTCCTTGGTAATCCGTCGGTAATTACCAACGGATTGAATTCCGTTAGTAAAATAGAGAATAAATTTATTGGCATTCTGTTGCTAAAAGAAAAATGTAATTTTTGTTGCTAATCTGCTGATAATTAACAATGGAATTCACTGTTGGTAAATTCCATTGTTAAAAAATAATTTTTTTGTAGTGTAAATCGTCCATGCCTTTTTTTAATAAATAATAATTAATTAAAATTAATTTTAAGTATAATATATATAATTTAATAAATCGTCCATACTTTTTTTCATTTTTGAATAAATAATTATTAGATAAAATTAATTTTAAATATAATATATATATATATAATATAGAAGAAACAAAAAAAAAATAAAAATAGTAATACTAAGATACGATATTCAAATAAATTTAAATTAGTTATAGTTTATTTATGGAAGAAAATTAATTAACCTAATTAATAAACTTATATAAGTTAAATTAGCAGTAAGGTTAAAATAGTAATTGAACCTTGTTAAAAGGCTATTGATCTGGATTAAATTGATCCAAATAGCAAGGTCCAATATGGAAATGGTAGTTGTTCTATTTGTACATAGTCAATTTTGTTCATTATATAAATTTGTGTCTAAAGTCTAAACTCATAAATTGTTTTTTGGCAAAAGCTCCTGTGCGCCCGGGACACGGAAAGATGCTCCGTATCCCCATGTGAACACAACCCTCCCCTCCAATCCTATTTAAACCTATGTATTGCTAGGGGTTTAAATTATAAAGGGGCATGAAAATTGTAAAGGCGCACGGAATGTGCGTCCGGGTGCACAAGAGTCTCACTCTTTAGGACATAAATTGAGTTATTAACCCAATTTATTTCCAGTCAATGTCGTTGTCGGCAACTTTGCATACACGCAGCCATCCGATTTTATTTAAGTAAGAAGGCAAAAACTTGTTTAACAATTATTTTTAAATAGAAATAAGTATGAAAAAATGAAAAGAAAAAAGAGAATTGTCCAAATAATAATAATAACCACGTGTACAAAAACTTTTTCTTAATTTTTATCATGTACAATATATATAGAATTATTAGGAATTCATTTGCAAAATTCATAATTAATTAATGAGATAATACTAAAATCCTCAATAAATAAATAAATATATTTATTTTATAATAGCTCCCAAGTCAAACCATAGATCACGTCAGTTTTTATTAGTGTCTCGTTAATATTTATGTATTAAACAGTAGCACATGTGGAAGATATGGTTGATTAATTAATCATATACGTAAAATCTATGTTTGATACATATAAAATATTTAAGATAATCGGTTCACCTTAAAAAAAAAAAAAAAAAAGATCTACGCAAAAATAATTGCTCTCTTAAACTTTCATAAAATTAATTCCACGAGAATTTTTTGCACTAAGATAATGTATCATTACATTCCTTGCCCACCAAGTAAACGGACCTGAAAATAGATAATGTCAAGATTTATATGCCGGTTAAAAGAATTAACCTGAAGGTCGGTTGAGTAAAAGTAAAAAGTAAAAACAGCTATTTACAGCTGGGGGATAAAAGTGGTGTTCGTCGTACCCACGCCAACAGTATTGCTATTTAGAGAAAAGTGAAAACCATGAGCTGTTTCTATCAACGGCGCGTTTCGCATTAACCAATCACACATATTATCATTTTTATTCGATTTATTTATTTTCTTCTTTTAAATTAAAAAAAAAACTATTTAAATATAAATAGTCTCATCCAACTACTCGATCTCTTTGGGTGAGTGTGTGTAGAGTGGCGGTTGTTGAAATGCAGACGGAGGCAAGAGTCGGGGTGGTGGTGGAGGGAGGGGGCCTCAACACGACGCAATCCGTCGTGGTTGAGCCCCGCCGCCAGAGGCAGATAGGAGGCGCGTCGCAGCTTATCGCCGGTGGTGTCGCCGGAGCTGTTAGCAAGACTTGTACGGCGCCTCTTGCTCGTCTCACTATTCTCTTTCAGGTTTTGAATTTTTTGACAATTGTCCTTTTCACTCGATTTTAACTCCAATTTTGGTCTGCAACAAAAGAAAAAGTTCAAATTGTATGTGATTTAGAGAGATAAACTACTGAATCGATTTGTGGTGGTCGGTGGTGCATGGATTGCGTATTGTAAGGGTTTGTTTTAACCCCCTTTCTGTATAATTTCGAGACGAACGCATAATTTGAATACAGTGTGATGCAGTGAGTTAAATTGTGAAGAATTTGAACAAGTGTATGGACGATATGGAACTTTCAGATTAAAATAAACAACATTACTTTTAAATCACTTCCAATTTCCTCATGTGAAAGATATTCAGCGCTGTTGATAATTTTGTGGCTCTTGAGTACACTTTACATATTACTGTGATTCTGCTAACCAAGGAAGAGCATTACTGCCTTTGTGGGAACTGTCAATGAAATAATAATGCCTCTTTTGGTTCTTAGGAATTCTGTTGCCATCTCCTATCTTGATTTTAAGTTTTTTAAATGTTCCTTTTCTTTCTACAGTTACAGGGAATGCACACTGATATCTCCAAATTAGAGAAGGCTAGTATATTGCGTGAAGCATCAAAAATTGTTCGAGAAGAAGGAGTGAGGGCATTTTGGAAAGGAAATTTGGTCACGATTGCTCATCGTCTTCCTTATTCCTCCATTAGCTTTTATGCATTTGAACGCTACAAGAATGTTGGTACAATTGTTCTATAAAGAAATACTAAGCTCTTATATTTTTGTTTAAAATTTACTAAATCATTGAATTTCTTATCTTAGATGTTACAAGCTATTTTAGGAGTTGACAGCCAAGGAGATAAGATCAGTGCAGACCTTTGCATACGCCTTGTAGGAGGTGGTTTGGCAGGAGTAACAGCTGCTTCTGTTACGTATCCCTTGGATCTCGTGAGGACACGCCTTACTGCACAGGTGGGTAGACTGATAAAACGTTTTAAATGCTTCTTCATTGTAATGTTGAGTGGATATAAACCTTTATCCATATTTTAAGATAAAAACTTTAATAGAACTGTAATTTTTTTGCTTGCAAGGATCATATATCTAAGTATGGTTTTCAAATGGACTGTGATTTTTTTTTTAAATACTTGGATTTCTCACCTTTTATCATTTGATTCTTAGCCTTTTTTCTGATATATTCCATTTTCTGTTTCTATTTCTTTGAGTTCCTATTCACCTGCGTTGTAGAAATTGGGAAGTCTTGTGGGAAAGAACTTATCTAAATTTTGGTGCTGTTGAAAATTTGATTTGGGTAAATTTATTTTACGTGATTGCTTTCTAGCTGGGTATCCTCTTTGATATACTCAGTTTTTGGCCTAGTCAAAATGAGTGGAAAGTGTTGCTATTTATAAGAACTAGAATTAGATTTTGATATATAGGAAGGGCTGAGAATGCCATAAAAATCAGTACTGATTATATCTTAGTATAACGTTCTAAATTTTTTCTTATATATTATTGGCTCCTTTGTCTTCCTTCATATTACGACCTTGGAGAGTTGCGAAATTTCTTTTTTCTTAATCTTTCTTTTGTATCTGATCAAGCATTTTCTACCCTTTCACATGAACATTATCTTACATGGCGATTCTGTTGATGATCTCATTAAAATTTCTCTATATATGCAGAGAAATGTGATTTATTACAGAGGGATATATCATGCCTTGCACACGATCAGCAAGGAAGAAGGTTTTTTTGGCCTTTACAAAGGACTTGGTGCAGCTTTATTGGTATGGTTTGGCCACTGATCTTAGATTATTTTTAACTGCAATAGTTTTGTGGATGCCCATCTGATATCAGGTTGCTGATGCAGGGTGTTGGCCCAAACTTAGCTATCAGCTTTTCAGTGTACGACACTGCTAGATCTTATTGGCAGTTACATAGGTAAGGTTCTATCTAATACTTTATCTGGTTGCAGGCTTTGTTAGACCATCATTAAGTGAAATATAACAAATGGGCTCATTTATGTCTTTCAAATTAATTGTTTTTGTTTGATGACATTAGACCTGAGGATTCAACCGTGATAGTCAGCCTTGCATGCGGGAGTCTTTCAGGAATTGCATCATCGACAGGTGAGTCATCTTCTTCCCCAAATAATGATCTAGACTCTATATCGGTATTTGCAGTTTCCTTTTCTGAAGCAGGATCAAGCAAACCTTGAATAATCACATATTGTATTAATGAAAGAGATTGATCGCCTATAGATTATTCATTCAAGCCATCAATATATTTCTTGTTTGAATTTATTTACCATCTTGTTTATGTGTGGCCCTCTTCTTATTTTACTTTTTACATGTTTTTATGTGCTTCACTTCTATATATTCTTATATTTTATTTCTCTGTGTACAAAGTCTATTTTTAAGGATTCTAGCTGAACATCAATAAACGCAAATTGACAAGATTTGGCAAAAATCCTTTTATTTATTTTTGGATGTTTAATTATAAGAAAAATAATGTATGTATTTTATGGATCACTAAATACGACTAAGCACACAAGCCGTTTATTGTATTTGCAATTGGTGACATTGTTTTCAATTGTCTCTAAGTAGATTGTCTAATATAGAATATAAAATGATGGAGGATCTGAATGCCTGTGGCTGTCTTCAATGCTTTTTTATGCAGAGAGGCAGATTGAGGACGCAGGCTTCTCATTAAGTATCTAACCAGATTGACCCTAGAGCTATGAAGTCCAGACATATTAATCTGGCAATATGAGAATTTTTGTAAGAAGTTAAAAAATTATATTTTCTTGATGTTTGTAAATAAGCTTTATGATTTTTATGAGGATATGTTGGAAAAAAGGTTGATATTTGTGGATAACTTGGCTCTCTAGATATGCAGTTGGCTCCCACTATTTGGTGGCTAATTTCAGGTGAGCCAAGTTTTGCAGTTACCATTGTGAGAGGTTTCCTCTTTGAGGTATGCTTCTCATCAGGCTTTGCCAATTACTAAATGAATATAGTCCAATGGTTTATTTGTGAGGAAATTTCTGGTTAAATTTCATGTATTGGAGCGACGATGACTCTATCTCCTCACCTATTCTTGCGCTTTGACTTAATAAATGAGACATAGTATTTGTTGAAGAATAATAGGTCTAATTAACAAACTGAGGGACGCTCAACGATAGTAGGGAGTGCCACAACTAATGATTTCTGATCACCTCTGTTTCGACCCTTTACTTCTGCATCATGATGTATCCAGTTTTGTGTTGTGCAAACGTGTATTGCTGCTGAATTCTATTGATAAGTAATGCTGACTTTCTGTGTTTCCTGGGAGAGAGTTACGGATCTTGATGAAACTTGACAATGATTCCAATTATAGCCAACAGCAACCACGTTTTGTGTTTTTGGTTTTGCAGTGGCATATCCCCTGGATCTTGTGAGACGGAGAATGCAGTTGGAAGGAGCTGGTGGCAGAGCTCGCGTGTACAAAGCGGGTCTTTGTGGTACGTTTAGGCATATAGTTAGAACAGAAGGTTGGCGCGGCCTGTACAGAGGGATTCTGCCAGAGTTTATCAAAGTCGTCCCAAGCGTGGGTATCGTCTTCATGACGTACGAAAAAATGAAGCAGGTTCTATCAAGCATGCCTGAAAGTTCATGACTAATACAAAGAGGATAACAAATTTCATACTGTTTTCTGATCTTAGTATTGTTTTCTACGATACTCAATTTTGGTTACCTACATTGTTATTGTACAGTTATACAAGAAAGAGAAAATTTCCACTCTATTACAATTCATTTGTGTATCAAACATTCTTTCTGGTCTCAATGCTTATAAACTTCATTATTCCCTACTCTGCTTTTTTCTCTTATATACTCCTATCATTACCTTATTGTTTTTATTATTTTTATTTAAGTCAATTGTTTGTCGTCTACCACGAACTAAAAATTGAAAGAGATGAAATACATGAATTTTCGAATACGGGTATATATGAAAATAGTCGACCCATTATTAAAGTACTTATATAATATAAGTGAAGTATGTTATTGTTAATTAAAGTAAAGTGTGTTTATTAGTTAAAGTATATTTTGATCTATGCATCTCACAAGAAACTTTTTCAAAGTCTTGTATATAGTAGTACTAGATAATTTTCAAGAGTAATTTAAAAAATAAATAAAACTTAATTTAAAACATGAATTTTGATTTTCAAAACCCTAAAACAAAAACATACCCTAATCAGAAAACAGAGATTTTGGTGGCATTTTGTTTATATTGAGAGTTGGAAACGATTTTACAATCCCAAATGTTTTTATTGGCACTAAAAAGGGTGCAAAGCAGTAGATCAGAATCTCATTCCTATTTTGGTTAAACAATATGATTATATTATTCTAGAAAGTCTGCACTAATCCAGTTTCTGGATGATCACTCAAGTCCCACTTGATGCTTCTTTCTTGATCAACTGCTGAGCTCAACTCTTCAGAACAACATATTTCTCCACACCCACACGATACACTTTAAGTTACTCAGGAAAAGTTCCCGTGTAGCGAATGTGGTCCAATGTGGGACGTAAACCGTACTTATTCACGGCTGCCATGGCAGCCCTGTATCCTCCACCATAAGCCGGAGAAGCATCGTGGGCAATCTGGTGCATGAAAAACTCCCCCAATTTATTCTCAGCACTGGACTTTCCACCTTTCTTAGTGGTCGACCAAGAGGAGGAAGATGACGCCGTTGATGTGGATCCATACGTCCATCTTGACGAAGATGAAGCTGTAGATACATTCATGTTCTTGAGCCCCGGCACCTCTGACTCAAGCCACATGTGAGAGAGTACTTGACAGATACCTTCCTCTACCTCTGGCCTGAGATTACGGTAATCTGCATAAAATCAATGAGGTGTGAGCATATGAATTCGACTCTTCCACGACACTATGATCACCATGATTTTCACGAGCCACATCAACACCCGCGTTGCGTAAGGTATCATTTGCCATCTAGCTCAGTTAGGAAAATCGAGTTGAGATGAATGTATATTACCGTTAAGACGTAACCATCCATGCATCAACTCATGTGCAAGTATTGCTCCAGTCAGTAACCTGCAGCATTGCAATATAGTATAACATAAACACAGCTTCAGAATATTGCATACATCTGATCTTTATATTTTTAATGAAAATTATTAATGTAAACTGTTTACTTTCTTTCATATAACATGATTCAGGATCTTTTAACCGTCAAACATACCCAACAAATGCTATAACTGTGATGACACAGGCTACCAATTTTTTTCTATATGTTAGGATATTAAATTATGAGTTATAAAACCTGCAAAATGACCTCAGGATACAACATGATATTTTGACATACACGTGCAACAAAGGTTACCTTGGTAGACCATACAATACAAGAATGGCTGTAACCTCACATTTCCGAGTTAACTTCTGTGGTTGTGTTCGGATTCCTACTAGACCACGACGCTCCATTCTTGGCCTTCTCAGAATCTGGATGTTCGTTATAACAGGTAAAGCCTTAGCAAAGTGCAACCTCGAGTACCTTCTATCAATGTTATCTTAAGTTTTAATTGAGAGAACGAAGCAAATGATCAAGTGGGATTGTAATCTTACACTTGTAACTGTTTGCTCTTCAGAAAGGCACAAACCTCTTGTTTCTGGCATGTGATGGTAACCCTGTAAAATTTTTAAAGTTCAGTAAAATTTCAATGCGACAAACAACTAGGTGAGAGATGATTATTACATGTTTCTCCCCTTCGATTGCCTCATTAAGAGCTTGTCTCTCAACAAGAAGCATCGGGATTTGCTGATCTATTCTCATGTTCATTCCTTCATAGTAGTCTCTGATAGCATGGTACAAAGGTTGACAATCGCCGGTATCCATGATAGCAGATTCCATACACTCTAAGCATAAACTCCGTCCATCTCCCAGGGATATGTATTTTGTATTCCGTGACTTGAAAAGGGAAAACAACACATTCAGTTAATAACTTGATGCAATTGACAAAAAGAACTTAAGTTCTACTGTGAGAGCATGTTTAACAGTATCTTCTAGTAAATTCGTACCTCCAAACGTTCACAACTACAACAACGAGCTGTATTGTCGTGCTCGTGGGAAGGACAGTACTTCTGCGACCAAAATGGGTGGCATCTATACTCTATCAAGCCAACTTCATTTGTAGGGATCTGCAAATAATAGACAGGAGAAATGAATGTTCATGGTTAATCATGTGTGTAAAATGTGATGCATCCTATAAACAGAAACTGAGGTAACTTACAAACTGATGACAGACTTCACATTTTGGATGAGTGAGCTCTTTGAAGCATGACTTGTGGTATGTTTCTTTCCCTGACAAAGAGAACTTAATTCAAAAATGAAAACCAATAAGAACTTGATGTGAAAAGATGCGCAACAGATAGTTGAAAGCCAAACGAAAAGGATGGAAAACGAAGCATCTGTCATACAGGTGGAGGTAAGTTAATTAGTTCCATTGCAGAGCAAACCAAATGACTAACCTCGTGTTCAGTAATAGGGTAACTACATGCATGACAACGAAAGCATTCTGGGTGGTAAAAAGTCCCCATGCATCCCAGATAGTTTCCATATCCAATTTCACGTTTGCACCCGTTGCACATTCTGAAAGTTCACATGCATAAACATAGAAGATCAGTCCTAGTTTCATTATAATGCCCCTTAAACTTTGTATTAGAGGCATGCATGCAAAGTGAATTCATGTGCAAGATCTTCAAAGCTCAACATTTCAGCTAATTGAAGAAATTTTAAGCAGAAGCTTTGAGTAGGAGAATTTTCATAAGTACTTCAAAATAATCAATTCATTGGAACATTAGAGCCTTCGATGCTGAGTTGAAGATTATATACCTATAACCCCTTGGATTATATTCTCTAGGGGCATATGAAGGGTACGGTGCTGAGTTGAAACTATCACGGAATGACCTTGCTAAATCGTCATCAATGTCGGTTCGCCATCTATATCCTGCAATTTTAGATTTGCAAGACTCAGTTAGTAATTAGAGAATAACCCTGCCATGGGGGTACTTTAAGTGTACAGAGCAGTAGAAATTACCACTTGGCCTCTTTAAATCTTCAGCCATTGAGAGTGCGATAGCACGATCTAATTCCTCTTTTTCTTTATTGGCTCGAGAGCGGTCATCCTTCAAATAATGACAATTTTATCATAACAGAAGACTGATGCAGCATGCTCAAATGATCAAACTATGCATAAATAAGTGCACTTAAATTTCTCGATATTTTAGTAGACTTCTACTTGTCTAAATTGGATCAACCCAGAAATTATGCATTTTAAGATTCTACTGTAAAATACAAGACTTAATGGGGGGATCGGCATGTAGCGCCGACATGAATGGTCTTGCAATATTATCAATATTGATGATTCTATCATTGTTTCAAACACAAGTAAATTCGACTTCTCAATACATGCTCTCAGATTTTGTGACTGGTCTTTTTCGTCATAACTTGAGGCAGAGTTTATTTCAGAGAAGTAAAAAATATGGTGTCAAGCTTAAAATATGATATATTCCATATGGAATCCATTGATGGAAGCATTGTGCATACAGTCACAGAATCCTTCGAATAGTGCACTGATAAAGATTCTTGTTTCTAACGTAATGTCAATACCTACATGTTTACTATACATTTACAAATTTACAATACAATTCCACAGCTAAAAGGTCCACTGTGAGAAGTTGCAATGTCGATCCATTCTATACTTTCAAAAGCAAGTCCGTTGTATAAATAGAAAGTGACTTCATATCTTTTTTTCACATTTAATAGACAGAAAACTACATTCTACAATCCCCACAATATTATCTTAACATCTTGGAACATGCAGTTAGTCCACAATTTTTCGCAAACTGCTATGAATAGCAGCCGCAGAATGAGGCATATCATAAGATGGTGCATCACATTCCTATTTTCTGAATTAAATTCCTTAAATGACACACATGCACATACACATGCACATGATGCAACTTGCAAGTAGTATCAGATAACAAAGAAACACCACAAAGTATGTTGTGAGAATTGAACTTTATTCCAAGAATCAGTAGATAAGTATTCTTGTCATTTCCAAGGAAAACTGAGCACAAAGAAAGATCAGATATGAATACCACGGATCTATATGGAGCACGCCACATCATGTTTTCGTCCCCGAGAAATTGAGGTTGCTGCGCCCCCGTTGCAACTCCCCTGCTATTAGTCCCACTCTTAAAAAACTTGCCGAGCCATTTCATAAACCGCGACTTTCTCTCTGCGTATGAAGGAAAAACAGGCCCTGCTTAAACCCCAAATACATCTTATTCAACTTATACGAATGAATCAATCAATTATTTCTACAAACAGAGATTGAACACATAATTGTATGAGCATCAAAAGACAATGAAAATTAGAAAACATAATCTTTTCATACATGAAAACTTTGAAGCAATAACACGACTAACCACTGTAATGAGACGACATCATCCCTCACACGTATATATAGACAACTATTAAGTTACACTAACAAGAAACAAAGCAAGTAATCTTCTTATTGAAGTGCAACATGACCAAGAGAACATAAGGGGCATCAAATCAAATGTCAAAGGGCATCATCATCTTTACATAAATAGGAAAATTTAGCTAAGGGCATCAATTAAATTACCAAATAGTCACAATCATTGCCCAATAAACTGCACACACAGTCCAAATCACTACATGGGAATCGACTAAAATGCCAAAACAGTACATGTTTTAAGTGAAACAGAACATACCATGAATGCATGGGTGAGAAAGGTGGTTGACATTTGAAGAAGACATGGGGCCAAGGGGAGATGAATGATGTATAGAAATAGAAGGAGGTTTTCTGTGTTCCCGAGGAGACGAAAAGGAGGGCCTGAAACGGTGAAAAGGACTAACAAGGATGATGGGGGGAAGGGAATAGGAGAGAGAAAGGGAGAAGAGAACAATGGCATCATTGATAAAGCTAGGTTTTGAGTGAGAGAGAGAGAGAAAAGGGGGGCAAAAGAAGGAATATCTGAGAGGGAAGAGATTCTTGGCTTGGGAAAGAGATTAAGAAAGTGTACAGTGTGAGAATCTGCTGAGAGGGATGGTGATGGGGTAAAACTGGAAAGGCAAAAGCTGAAGTCTGCTCGTTGGACGGCTCAGAATTGAGTGAATTACACAAGAGAGAGAGAGAGAGAGAGAGAGAGAGAGAGAGAGCTCTGCCACAAATCATGGCTTCTCAAAAGATGGCGAAAACACAGTGCTTGCAGATTTTCATGATCAAGCAGCAATAACGGCAAAAATTGCTTCCCATTTTGATTTCTTTCACACCAGAATCAGATAATGGATTTGATTCCATTTCTATGGAGCTGCATTAAAGATGGCATAAAGTTCCTTCATTTACATCAAATTATAAACACGAATAACTTGATTTATTTGCAGTACTCATCAAGGTATAATCAATCAATCACGTGATGAAATATCGAAGAAAATGGTGTTTTTGAAAGCTCAATTGAAGTGCCATTTTTCAAAATCTGAATTCACAATGTTTAAAAGAAATTGTTCATTCGACAACAATTATAAACACATCATTAGTTCATTCACTTCATCTTATGATGTCTTTCTCGATATCTTACCTCAGAATAGAAATCTACCCAATCCCAACCCTAATTTTTAATCTTTTCCAATCCAATAATATAAATTCATAATTATTCCCGTTAACTATTTCAGAAAGTTTTGCATGAAGATTATATTAAACAAATTTGATTAAATTAATTATACTCCCTCCGTCCTGATGGTTACATATTCTCTATTTGGCGTTTCATCCTAATGGTTACATTTCTCTTTTTACTATATGAGACTCAAATAAATTAATTATTTCTCTCTCCATAGACCCACACATCACACTGATACACCTACCCACTTATTTGAAATAGACATTAAATTTCAAGTACAGTATAAAGTCCACCTTTTGCACTTAAATTTTCAGAGCATGAAAAGTTTAAAAATGGCCTTATTGCACACACGCATATATAGAAACCAATTTATACTGTTTAGCGTTATTTTTTGTACAAGTTTTTTTTTTTTCAGAAAGTAATAAACATCACTTTAATATAGTACTTTTTATTTGAAAAAAAAATATGCCCACATTTTTTTTCACTCAAAATCTTTGTCCATCATTAAATAAGTGGTGATTTTTTTAATCCAAAAAAATACTAGTGTTTAGACATATAATACCCTTTGACCAAAAAAATAAAAATCATCCAACATATGTCGATCCATATATAGGCAGCTATCGGCTCCCCCACCAACAACTCGACCGACATCAGTCGATCCCCACCAACGAGCCAACCAACATAATTTAATCCCCCACCGACATGCATCGGTTGGTCAGAGTGTTGGTGGCTACCGGTCCCCACCGATAACCCAACCAGCATTAGTCGGTCCCCCACTGACGAGCCGACCAACATCAATCGATCTCCCACCGACATACATCGGTTCGTGTATTGGTGTCTGTCGATCCCCCACCGATAAGCCAGCTGAATGCATCGGTCGGTTTCGGGTGTCGATGGTTGTTAGTCGACGAGCCGGCCAACATCCGTCGTCCAGATATCGGTGGCAGTCGGTCTCCCATCAACATGCGACAATTCAAATATCGGTTGCTGTAGATCCCGGTGGTTAGGAGGATGTGGGAGTCCATTTTTTAATTTTGAGACGAGGGCATTTTTGTTCATAAAATGAAAATTAGTTAAAATTGAACACGATTTTTGTCATTTCAAAAGTGGCAAAATTGACTATGCAATTTTTATTTTTCTAGATTGCACCATATAAAACTGGTAAGATAATAAATTAAAAGAATATTTTCAATTCAAGAAAATTTGTTAAATTATCAATTTAAGGGTTTAAATTAAATTTTATATTAATTAAATTCTAAAATATGTAAAATTATTTTTTAAATTCTGAAACTATAAATTTATTGAAAATAATCATATAAATTAATCACATATTAAAAGGTTATTTTAATGTTATTAAATTATTTAAAAATTCTTAAAAGCATGAAATGCTTAAATTTTAATATAATTGCAATTACTATTTTTTAAAATAATTTTATGATTTTCATACCTAAATTAATAATTTTATATATTTCAAACCATAATTGATATAATAAAATAAATAATTCAAGCCAATTTATGATTTACTATTTTTCATTGAATTTATTTTAAAAACACTAATATAAAAACGAAGGATTCTAAGATCCAGATTAAGATTACGTCTGTCGATAGTTAACCTAATTCAGGCCAAAAGTCACCTTAACCCCACCATTATAATTAATTCTCCTTCCAATTTTTATTTGAATTAATTCTAAACTAGAATTTCAATTTTTATTATATATTTCACTAATTTTCCTCCAAATAATAATTCAACAATCACATATTAATTTATGCTATAAATATAAAATCAATTATTATGTGATATCAAATAAACCAACAATAACAGAACCTACAATTAATGACTCAATATTTTAATAATAATAAGTAACGACTCGATGATAATCAACCAACAGCAGCGCAGATCGATTTGGATGAATAATTAAGGAAAAAATGAGAGTGAAACACAATGAAATTAGAAAGTGGGGTTATAATTGGAATAGATTATAAAAGAATTATATTATTAGCTTTAAATGGCATAAAAATTATAGGAGTTGACACTTGAAAGAAGTTCCTACATAACTTTATGAATTTTTTTTTTCTTTTTTATTTATTATTTATAATTAATTATTTATTGAAGTATCTCCAGCCAAAAATTAAAAATATACATATATAAAATGAATGCAACAGTAGAATTCCACTTTAACTCCTTTTATGGTTGTCAGCATAAAATTATCCCCACTAATTAAATAAGAGAAAATATAAAGAAAGTAAAGGAATATTTCTTTGTTTTAATTTAAACGCCCATTTGTTGATCCAACATCAAAAGAATGAAAGAGAAAAAAGGGTATTGGATTTGGATCCATATTCATTTTGTTCCTTAATGTGGATCCTTACCGTGATTGGGCTTTAATTGAGCATTGGAATTTAAAGTGAAAATGGAAAATTATCAAGATGATATTTGGATTGAGTCATTTCAAATTTAATAGATTTGAAAATAAGGGGATTTTAAATTTCTTGAATTTTAAATCAATTTATTTAAATTCCACTGTTTGGATAAATTATAATATTTAAAAGGATTTTAAATTCATAATTCAAAAATTATTTTAAAATAAAATTTTATATATGATAAATAAAAATAATAAAATTTTATTATATTAAATATTAAAATTTAAAATTTTATTAAAAATAATTTTTTTGGAAGGGAACTCTACCACCAAATCTACCCTACTCACTCCCCCCCAAAATATTTTTTTTATAAAATTTTAGATTTTTAATATTTGAATAATAAAAATATTACCACCCAACCCTACCCACCCCCACCCCACCCCACCAACACCACCCCCACCTCAAATTTTTTTTTATATAAAATTTTAGATTTTAATATTTAAATAATAAAAATATTACCACCCAATCCTACCACCCTATTCATCCACCCACCCCCACCCCCACTCACCACCCCTACAAAAAAAATTTTAAAATAAAATTTAGATTTTAATATTTAAAAAATAAAATCTAAAATTTTATTTAAAATTTTTTTGGGTGGTGTGGGGTGGGGTAGGGGTAGGTTGGTGGTAATATTTTTATTATTTATTTAAATATTAAAATCTAAAATTTAAAAAAAAATTGGGGTGGTGGGTGGGGGTAGGGTTGGGTGATAATATTTTTATTATTTAAATATTAAAAATCTAAAATTTTATAAAAAAAAAATTTGGCGGGGGAGGAGGGCGGATTGCGATGAAAGCTCGTCATTTCCTACTATGGACTCGACGGTGATATTTTCTTATGGTTTAAAATGCCTCACATGAACCAAGTTGAATAATATCATCAAATTATTGTAAAATAATAAATACATTACCAAATTACTATTTTTATATATAATTAAACAAATATTAAGGAAAAGCTTATTGGTATCTTCTCATATTTCTTCTCGTCTGCCATTGTCGATGAACAGTGAAAGAAACATGATTATTATCATGTTATTACATAATAAATATATACACTCTAAAATTATTATGTTTTAATAATAATTTAAAAAATTATTGAAGAAATGCTAATGGGATCCTCTCATCTTTCTCCGGATCGATGAAAAGTGGAAGGAGCGGGTTTGAATGAGGGGATATTGGGTGTATAAAGCAATTTAAAAATATTAAAGTGGATATTGGGTGTATAAAGTTATTTGAAAATATTAGAACATATAAAAAGTACAGGGTTAGAATTGTACTCCCTCCGTCCGTCTCAAAAGTGGACATTTGCTTTTTGCATGTGGATTAAGGAGTATTATTATTTAATGTGTAGTTGGTAGTTGTATTAGTGGGGTGTATGGGTCCCATAAATTTATTGTATTAGTGATGTGTGTGGGTCCCATGTGTTTAAAAAGAGAAATGTGGACCTTTGGTGCGGACGTCCAAAATAGCAAAATGTCCACATCTCGGGCGGACAGATGGAGTATAATATTAGCATTTTAAAAAATTAAATACTCTCAGCAAAGTTTTGGTAGCAATAGCGCCGCCCTTAAAAAAAGTTATTCACGCCAATCAAGGAATTTTTTTTTCAAAAAAAATTCAAAAGTTAAAAATCATTGAAGAATAATATACAGTAGAAAAGTAATAATGATTTAAAAAGTAAAAATAAGAAATATAATATCACAAAAATACCTTGATCTAATGTTCAATTAAAATATATACACGCACAAAACAAAATAAATTAAATTAAAATTAAAATTATATGATCTAAAAAGAGAGAAATGAAAAAACAAAGTGTACATAAACCCAATACAATTCAAATATATGCAATAAAAAAATTAATAATTAAATTCTAATCAGTTCAACATTAAATATAAATTACAATTATTCCCTTTAATCAGCATAAATTGATTATGGCAATTTAAAAAATATTCTTTTATGATATAAAATTAAAAGAAAAGTGAATAAAATTTTGAAGAGAATTAATTTCAATATGGTTAAATAAGAAAAAAAAATACGAAAAAAATAATAAGAAGAAAATAACATAGCATTAACATAGTTAGAGTGATATATCACATATGCATTAAAAAAATTCACAAATAATATTATAAAGATGTTTCTCTCCCTCTCTCTCTTTTATTTTTAATAAATTATAAAAATATAAATGCAAAAGTATAATTGTGTATAATGGTAAAATTTTGATCTCATATTCTATTCAATTATATATACACAAAATATATATATATATATATATATATATATATATATATATATATATATATATATATATATATATATATATATATATATATATATATATATATATATAATAAATTAAAATAAAATTAGCATCGAATATAAATGACAATCATTTTTTTTAAATCGGTATTAATAGATGACAATTAAGAATGATCCACACTATTCAAAATTTTTTTTTTTGAAAAAATTAAAAAGAATCGTTGAAGAAATATATATATAAATGTAATAGTAAATGTTAAAAAGCAGAATTAAGAAATAAAATATCAAAATAAACTTTACCATGTGTTCGATTTAAATATATACATGCTAAAAAAATATATATTAAATTAAATTTAAATAAAATCAAAATTATACTATTAAATATTAATGTTAATCAATCTCTTGAAATCAACAACAACTGATTAAGTGAAGATAATCATGAAGAATGAGTTTCAATATTAAGGAAATCTCTTATTTTTAAAACATAAAAAGTCAATAAAAAATTATAAAAAATATGCAAAATTATAATAGTGATCTAAAAAGAGACTGAAATGAAATACGAAGTGTATCTTGAAACCAATACCATTCAAATATATATATACACTGTAAATTAATTAGTATTAAATTCTATTCAAATTAGCAATAAATATAAATTTTAATTAATATCCTTAAAATAAGCATAAATTGATGACACTCATATAATAATTAAAAAAAAGTTAAAATAAAAGCCTACACATTAATAGAATTAATTAAATAAGAAAAACTAAATATAATCAAATTAATCTCAAAATTACATGTCATCAATCAACATTTCTAACTATGCCACATCATCTAAAAAACTCACCAATAGATGTCTTTAGATGAGACCGTCTATAAATTTTACTCTAAACATAAATATTAGAGTTTGTAGTTATGATAATATGTGAAATTCAATTTGGAAATGTAAATTAAATGTTTTGTTCATACATATCTCATTATGTGTGATAGAAAATTAACTTATTTTTCTATATAGGTCAAAGTTTAATCGAGCACAAGAGAAATTGTTTGTCATGTAAAGGATGATCCAACTCTATAAAATTTTATCTTGTTTCATATAATTATTTAACTATAAAATTAAATGATTTTTTGAGAGGATAAGAAATTATAACGTATTAATAAAAGTAATATTTAATTGATGAAAGTTAAAAGTGATACAATAAGAAATTTTATGAATAATTTGTAATATAAATAAAATATGATACTTGGTTGTTAAAAAATGATAATGATGTAGGAAACTATTTTATCAATATTTATAATAAAAGCGATAAAAAAAATTGAATGGGGATAGAATTAATAACAATAGTGGTGAATAAAGATGGCTATCATCTCAACTTTTACCAATTCTCTTTGTATAACAAAAACCGATCATTTAAGTTTGTTTATTCGAACTTATTTGGATTACGAATAATGAGAACTCATGGTTATTTTGTTGTTTAATGGAGTAATAATTGTTTGTGCATGTGTGAATTCTGTTTCCATTGAATAATATGAATTTTATGTCTGTCTATCATTTTTAGTAACTACTCCATTTAATTTTATCTTTGAATTTGATTAACGGTTTGAATTATACCAAGACTGAGGCCTGAACGATCTACGGTTTCAATTAAGGTTTAAAATTTTCTAAAATATTTTAAAATTTCAAAAATATATCTATATTTGTATCGATATCAATATTGAAGATAAATAAAAAATTTCTTTGATATTAAGGAAATATTAATTTCGATATCGACATCGATTTATCATAATTTAAATTTTTACGAATGTCAAGATATATCGAGTATATCGAAAAATATCCATAATATTTAAAAAAATAATTAATTTTTTATTTTACTTTTACCAACTAAATACTTTTTTTTTTATTAATTTGTTATAGGCTAAATATAGTGTGCACCCACATACAAATATAAACAAAAACATATACAATTATGAGTAAAAATGTATACAATTTAACACTTAATTTTTTTAATGAAAAATTGAGTGTAAAAAATATACAATTATTAAAATACATGTATACACTATTGAATAAAAAGTTATACACATATGAATGTTAGTTTTTTTAATAAAAAACTTATTGTGAAAAAATTATACAATTATTACAAACATGTATACAAAAGAGAATAACATATATACAAAATAGAATAAAAGGTTGGGTGCAAGGTTGCACCCGGGTGCACCTAATATACACTCTTTGTTATATTCGAAAAAAATTATTACTAGAAGATACGTACTTTAAAGTTTAATTACATTTAACTATATTGAAAAAAAAATTATCAACTACACAATTTCAAAGCAATGTCTTCATATTGCCATTACATTGTATAGAAATAATGGTGATGGCAACAATGGAGTCCGATTTTTGGGTAACTTAGCTTAGCATGGGTCGTAACTTAGCTAGCATTGGTCGTCGGATCATTGCCTCTGCCTTTCCAAATAATTGCTTCCTCAACCCCACGTGTAGGTGTCCGAATACCCCATTCTTTAATGTTTCGAATGCCAATTGTTTTATCACGTTCTTGTTGTATATGAATAGACCATAATATAAATTGAAATTATCACTCGATGTGTTTCAACCAAATTCAACAGGGTTTCGTAATATTGGGTGTTGATTGGATTGCTCTCCAATTGAAGCTTCTCAAGGATTCTCCCCCATGTGTGATGAATCGTGAACCGGCGACATGCTTATCGTGCTCTGGGCAGGCTGTTTCCACCATGGTGTAACCTTCCTTTTTGAAGATGTCGACAATGGTGTCCACCCTGTGAACCCTAGATTTCTCGTTTCCAATTTTGACTTTATCGAACACGAAGGGAAGATTCTGCCAATATTTATCTCTTTATATAGAAAGAACGTGCACAAAGTAAATATACACAAAGTTAAAATACGAATAAGACATTTGTACGTACGGCATATTTGCACAAAGTTAAAATGTTCAGAAAAAAATGCAACAATAATTACAATACAATGTGAAAATGTCGTGCAGAAAAAGATATGCAAGTGTAGAAAAAAATGTGACACGATGCGATGTGTATAAATATTGTGCAAAAATAAAATGTTTAACAATGCAATGTGCAGAAAAAATGTGCTAACTTATAGGGGTAATTATGACATCTTACTTTATAATTACGTAGTTGATATTAATAATATTTTATGATTGTATTTTAGAGTAATAATGAATTATATTATGCATCTTATAGTAACTGATCCAAAAAAAATTAACATAAAAAATAGAGCTATACTTGCGTGAAATCGTCTCATGGTGGGTCTATTTTAAGTTTTCTCAATTAGTTATCATTTTTTAATAAAAAATGTTATCATGATTCATCAGTAAATAAAAAGGATTCACATACACATTACATTTTGATTTATTAGAGACATACCCAAAGTAAAAATGCAATTTTTTTACTTATGTAAACAATAAGTTTGTATTTTATTTCTCACATACATTATTTAAATCAAGATGACATGATATATGTTACATTTAAACTCATAAATCATCATTTTAGTATTAGTTATTATACACTCCATTAAACAACTAGTAATCATTATTATATAACTTTAAACAATATATTTCAAAACTAAATAATTATTTTTTTTTATTTTTTGTAAATTTTATTGATATCGATATCGATATTCGATATATCCATAAATTTGAGATACCTGTTTTTTTTACCAATAGAAATATTTTAAACGGTGAGAACCAACATTAATTGCGGATAAGAGACACCTATTTTCTCGAACATGAATTACTTATTTATTTTTTACATTTTAAAAACATTTTTAATGCAAGATCTGAAAAATTGAGAAATTATCAATTTAAAACTCGAATTATTCTTTTAACAATTAAAGGCCTCAAATATATAAAAAATTATAAATTCAAAACTTGAAATCACAAAATTATATAAAATAATTTAATAATAATTATATAACTTTGTTGTATAATTAATATGTTAATTTAAACAGGTGGGTTAGTTCACCTGACCACTGGTCTCCTCACTAAGGTGAGTGATACATGTTCGATTCCCTTTGAAGACGAATTGAATTAGGGAGTTATAAGGATTCTAGGAGAATAATCTTGGAGTATGGGTGTACTAACCACTAACAAACTAACTACAAACTAACTTCATCTTAACAGTAATTGACAACGACTTGAAAATTTGACTCCAGGATGATCTCACATGTCCTCGTTCCATAGCAATATCAAGAGCCTTCTCCAAAGCCACGACTTGAAAATCTGACTCCAGGATGATCTCACATGTCCTCGTTCCATAGCAATATCAAGAGTCTTCTCCAAAGCCACGACTTGAAAATCTGACTCCAGGATGATCTCACATGTCCTCGTTCCATAGCAATATCAAGAGCCTTATCAAGAGCCTTCTCCAAAGCCAAAACTTCATCTTGATAGTAATTGACAACGACTTGAAAATCTGACTCCAGGATGATCTCACATATCCTCGTTCCATAGCAATATCAAGAGCCTTCTCCAAAGCCAAGGCCTCTGCAACCTCCACCTCAAAAATTCCAGAGCATCGTTCAGCCAAATACCAGAGAACTTCTTTACTACAATTTTGTGTCATCCCTGCTATTGCCGCTCCACACCCCCCTTCACTATAATTTTATGTCATCCCTGCTATCGTCGCTCCACACCCCCTTCGGATGCATGCATCAATATTCAGCTATATGATTACCTAAGGTTTCCAACGAATATATTTGTTATCCATGTTTGCTAATTTTCTATACATTATTAAGGCCTCTATGTATTGTTGATGGTGGCACACCCCTTTTTGTAGCAATTCATCGGGAGAAATTTATTTTCCCTTAAAGACAAGCACATTCCTTCCCCCATTAAATGATCCATAGAAAAGTAGCATATAAACCTCTTTTAGCGTCACCCAGTATTTTCAGCATAGTCTGATCCAACTTTGTATCGGCTCATCTATCAAGTAATTAGCAAAAGGCTATATCATCCAAAAATTATGAATCCAATTACAATCTCTTAAAGCATGGTCTATAGTTTCAATCTTATTACCACATCTCATGCATATAGGGTTTATATCAACAAATCGGCTTACAAGATTAATAACAGTTGGCAAGATGTCATGAATAACATGCCAAACAAACATGGTAATCTTAGGCATAGCTTTTAAGCTCCACACATTACACCACTTAGCATTTTCGCCACTAGTATCTACATTTGGAGGTGACGGTCTCATGATCTCATTATATGCTGAACGTACAGAATAAACTTCATTTTTTAGAATCTCCAAGTAATATAGTCTCTTTCATAAGGTCCAATGATGAGCGTTTTCTCAACACACAATTAATCCCCAAGTATGAAGGATATCAATTGTAGTATCGAAAGGTGACCAAGTGAATATCGAACCCAAGGGACGGCGTATTATCAATTTAATTATTATCTAAATTAATTAAGACGATTATGGCAATATAGTTTGAGGTTTAGAATTATTAAACTAATAAACAAGTAATTAAAATAATAAATAAAATAAAGTCACTTGAAGAATACGAAAGTGTATCAAGTAGGAGAATATGTAGCCCTAAGATAATCCAGTTTCACTAATTAATTTCCCTTTCATGTGTTGGTGTCCGACTCTGCCTTGTGGAATATGGACGCATCACTAAGCCATGCAAATCTACTCTATAGACATAAGTAAATATGTGCGTAACACGTGTGAATAACCTCGGAGCAAGAGACGTAATTTTACCCCATTTTCTAGGTACTATCAGTATCAATTATTTTTCACGTCTAGAATCTAACCCGATATGATCTCCCTTTATAGATACTATAAAATTACCCTCTTTATCTTACTTAATAACCCGAATTCAATTCAATTAATAAGTATTCATATATGATAGTTCTAATAAAGTTTCGGAGTTCCCTCACTCAGAATCATTACATGGAATCCTGCTCAGCAGTGAACACACTCAATCAATAACCAAGATATGTATTCAGACTCAACATAACAGTTAATGATGCACAAAACGACTGTGAGTATGAATTAAGAAAGCACGATCATATATAAAATAAATCCTCAAGTAGTGTTGTACGGAGTGTACACATGAAAGTTCAATTAATTCGTAAAACCTTCACAACCCTAGTTCTACCAAAAAGGCTCTAGCCCATGATGTTGCGAAGAACAATCATGGGTGTTGGATAGATCTTACCCGGATGTCCAGAAAATACAAGATAAATTAGGAAATGAATAACCATAGATGTGGCGTCATCGCGTCCTTCTCGCTCTTGAATTCTCCTCTTAGTTCTCCCCTTGTTTCCACAAACGAATCTTCAAAGTGATGAATGGATGGAGGAAATGATGATGATTGGGGAGTGATCCCCCTTGTGGGGGTATAGTATGGTTGTGGCCTCTCTTCTCCTCTCTTGTATTGTGTTCTTATCCTCTTTTTGTGGCTGCATAGACATCCTTTTATACTTGTAATCACATCTCCTAGGACTGGAACTGGCTTTCTTAATTATCTCACGCGTTTAGGCCTCAAAAATACGAATATAGTAAGTTCCCGAAGCTCGATTCGACCTCACAAACAGGTCGAACCAACCCCTCCAGGTCAAACTGAAGGTCGAATCACCCTTCTGGAAGCCCCATGAGCTCAGTTCGACCAGCACAACAGGTCGAACTAGCATGTCGTGGTCGAATTGGATCTTTTTCCATCCAGTTCGACCTCGGTCGACCTCATGATCAGGTCGAATTGACTTGCACAGTCTCACTATTTCGCGTATAACTTCCACATTCGGACTCCAATTTGAGTGATTCTTACACTCACACGATTCTCTCTTCCTTAGATTTCTATCCATATAAAGAACTTATAGAAACTCCAATATTTGTATATGTAACAAGTCATGCAAAGTGGGCGGTCATTCTGAACAGGAACAGCTTGCGCGACGTCACTACTTTGATCATAACTTTCTCGTTTGGACTTCGATTGAGGTGTTCCTTATGCCAAAACAACCCTCTCTTCAGTGGCTTTCCAACCATATATCATACTAATAGTTTTGATCTCCACAAGAACACAGAAGAATAGCACAGGTTGGATGTTAGTTTTTCAGCATTGATTGCACAAATTGCACATTTTCTCCAACTTTGCACTTTTCATCCTTTTTCCACCTAAAACACAAAAAAACACCTCAAGTGCACATTTTTCTCATATATATTGAATATAAGATACTTGCGCTAATATATAACAACTATTCTGATAAAAAAGATATTAAATTGGACACTAAAACACGCTTATTTTCACTCTCATCATCCAACAAATGACATAGAGCATATACGAGCCACATCAGTTTTTGAGAAGAGTTCTTGAAGTTTAGGGATATCCCAACCACTCCGATCTGGTAGAAGAACATCACAAACTCTTAAGTTCTTTCTCGGGATCATCAATCTGCATGTTTACGTTGGGGTTTCCTTTATCCCAATCCATGGTTTATTTTGGATCATCACATCTTCCCCATTACCAATCACCCATACCAATCTCTCTTTTAAAACGCTTCTGCCTTCTAATATACTTTGTCAGATATAGCTCGATCGATATCCCATTTTAGCAATTCTGAAATTCCTCTAAGATAATATCTTGCCTTTAGAACCTTAGCCAGTAAAGAGTCATCATCTTGCAGTAATCTCCACCCTTTTTTGGGCAATAGAACAGGATTAAAACATTTCAAATATCTCAATCTCAAACTTTCTTCACACTGAAGCCAATGAACCCTTTTTTCATCTGTCTTTTGCCCCATAAAAATCTAGCAATTGCTCCCTCAAATTTTGCTTAGATGGTCAAAGGAATTTTGAAACAAGACATCAGATACGTAAGAATAACTTGAACCACATATTTCACTAACGTGATTTTACTAGCCAAATAAAGTATTCTAAGACTTCTAGTTTTTCAATCCTTCAACTTTTTGGTGACCTATTAACAAGAGTCCCAAAAGTCGTCTTCCTCAATCTCTCAATTGTAGCCGAAATACCCAAGTAGATAGCATGACGATCGACTTTTCGAATCAACCTTAAATTGATAGTAGGGGAGTGGATGGAAAAAATCTCCAAAAATTTTATCTGTAGAGTTTTTTTTTTTTTAAATACACCATTTTTACTATGGCAATGTATTGGATTTCTTTTCAATTATTTGAATTTTGAAATAACAAAAATATTAGTAGACTATAGCACTCTCTGTTAATATTGAATGTAAATAAGAAAGAAATGGAGTAGTATATAATATACCAATATTATAATTATAATTATAATTATAATTATTTACTAAAAATAAATTTGAAAGCGCCCCAGTTCTAGTTTAGACTTTAGCCCAAATCTTTAATTTTGAATTTCTTCCACCCTACTTCACACAAAAGCAGCAAAAACCATCATTTCTACTCACCTTCCAATCTCTAAATCTCCATTCAATTTCCGGATTCACTGCGTTATCGGTGATGATTTTGCCGGACTCTGCTAAGTTGCTGCTCGCGGCCAGCGGCGGCGACACCGTCAAGCTGTTCGACATCTCGTTGGAACCTCAAAATCCCTGCGTCCTCACCCACTCTCCGTCTTCAGGCTTACGCGTCAACTCCGTCAAGTGGAATCACAATAGTCAGTTCTTAGCCACTTCAACTTTTCGCAGATCTATTTCTGTTTTCGCGCTTCTGTTTATGAATTTTTTCCCTACTTCATTTTAGGTTGTTGATTCGGTGATAACTATTTTCTCTTGTACTTAATTTTTCAATTCTAGATTTAGTGTTGGCTAGTGCCGGTGAAGATGGAAAAATATCGCTGTGGAGGAAAAGCGGACAAAGCTTGTGGATGGTGCCGGCCAAAAATGCCAGGGGAGAAAGTGTCGAGGTACATTTGTCTAGATTAAGAGGGTTTTCTGCGTTCGTTAGATTTTTCGACACATTTTTACGCAATGCAATACCTCGCGAATGAGAGCGTGGATTTTGTCATTTGTTGCCAATTTATGCCTGTAGTAAGTTTTATTCCTTAAAATGAGAGAGATGACAGTAAAGTTTCAATAAAAAATGTGTTGGGTTAGTTATCGTTTGATATTAAGCGACGAAGATCCAATGCACTGATGATTTTGACAGCTGCAGCCAATATGATGAAGTGGAGCGTTTCACTTCATTTGCATAGCCTGTATCAAGTTATGATGAGTGTTGATGAGTGGTTTCGGTTTCATCTGGATGAATTTAGAAATACGCATGAACATTCATCAAACTTAGTTAATAGTTATACTACATTTATAAAGCAGTAGAGCTGAGTCTTGAGAGTAAGCAGTTAAGTGCGTTAATTGACCAGTATACTTAAAATTAAAGGGATCCAAGATTATGAATGCTACAATTTGTAGTCGTCAATATGATGAGTTGATGATATTCTGCATAACCAGGGACGGATCTAGCAGTTAGGTCTAAGGGGGGCAAAATTTTTATACTATGTACTATAACACAGTATTAAAGTTTTGAAACTCCAACTGGAGATAACTCCCTCCCCGCATCCTCCCCCAAATTCATCCCTTTGCATAACACATGTTTCTTTGACCTGAAATGCGTAATTGATGTTTGTTTTTGTCTCATAATTGTTCTTTAATATATAAGCCTTCAGAGTCTATATCAACTATCAGCTTCAGCAATAAAGGGTCTCGATATCTTTGCTCTGGTGGAACTGGTCAAATTGTACGGATATGGGATTTGCAGAACAAGCGATGTGTCAAATGGTTGAAAGGTCACACTGATACGATAACAGGTGCAATGTACAACTGCAAAGATGAACATATAGCTTCTGTCAGCCGTAAAGGGGATCTTATACTACATAACCTTGCTTCCGGCACAAGAGCTGCTGAACTCAAGGACCCTAATGGACAGGTTGCCAATATTGTTCCTATGCTTATGTTGCCGCAAAGCCATTGAGACTTTTGTGTTATATTTAATGGTTGTTTGCTATTTTTCTCAAAAATTACAAGACCAGGTCTTGGGCGCACTTGATTATTCTCGGATGAGCAGACACCTTTTGGTTACTGCTGGTGATGATGGATCTATACATCTGTGGGATACAACTGGTCGCAGCCCAAAGGTTTGCATTCTGAATATCGGCTAGAATACTTGATTTCTTTTATTAATACATTTCCTTAGGAATTTGGACTTATAATGAGAAAATAAAATATAATTTCTGTGACTAATTGAGAGTTCGGCAGGAGTAATAAGTTACAAGATTCCCCTATAAAAATCTTCAGAATTTGGTCTCTCTTTGGCGTTGACAATTTAAACAACTACATGGCACATCCAACCACCATATTTGTTGAGAATGCATATTAAAGAAATGATATTGCTGAAAGAATCTATCATATAAGATGCTGGGATTTGAGGAGAGAATACAGACTACAGAGCACAACGCATTGTGTGGTGTTGTTTACCAGCCTAGGTGTTTTTAATTGTAACATTTTTGTCACATCGTACGGACTCCTACTGCACGGCACATGCTTTCGGCTGCTTTCTCAAATTTTATCTCTTGTTTACTTCACTAAAATTCCCTAGGTTTTCAAATGCTTTTTATGCTGATATTCACTGCTGTTCATTGTAATTATTTTGTGGTATTGGATTTCTCCGTACTTTACTGTTGAAGTGTTGATGCTTCTTCATCTGCGAATCTCATTAACTTTTGGACCTTTTATAACTCACTTAATTGGCAGAGACTCTTCCAAATTTGGAGTTTTCTGCCATTTAGTTTTATTTTTTTCAAACATGATTCTTGAACTTATTCTACCTTTGAATCTTCTTCAGGAATAAATTATTCAGAGATTATTTTTTTCCAGTTCCTAGAGCACACCACTTATTCTTAAGACGTTCTCTTTTAGCAATCATGATCTGATTTTAATAAATGTGAAGAAGACCAATCATTACTATCCCAGTTAGCAGATAAGTGTCTTTATTGATGCTATTTTGGCTGCATTGCACAAACGTATTTGTAACTTCATGACCTCTGTTATTTTTAATACCAGACTGACACCCTGGTTATGACGAAATGCTTACATACTGACTTGATCTGATAAGTTCTCCTTTACGCACTCTATTGTGGGTTGTGGATGACTTGTCATTGTCACATTCTACATTCTCTGCTACGTCATGGACTATAATATTTCATTTTGCAGGCTTCTTGGCTGAAGCAGCATTCTGCACCAACCTCTGCTGTTAGTTTTTCACCATCCAATGACAAGGTCTCTTCTTTATCATTTTGATGGTTTTTTTTTTTTTTTAAATCTATTATTATTATTTTTGTGTGTGTGTGTTTGTATCCTCTTAGATCATTGTATTCACTGAAAAACCTTTTATATTCACTAACATGCGACGTAGTAATTCTTTTTCTTCTCATGTATAATACAGATTATTGCTAGCGTTGGTCTGGATATGAAGTTATACACTTTTGACACAGGGTCCAGGAAGCCATCTTCCTGTATTCCCTATGAGGCTCCATTCTCTTCACTGGCATTCACTGATGACGGATTGACTTTGGCAGCTGGTACAAGCACTGGTCAAGTTGTGTTTTATGATGTTCGTGGTAAACCACAGCCAATCACCGTTCTTCGTGCATATGGGAATTCTGAGGTGATTCTCCCACTCTAGGCATTTCTTACACTTATTTTATTTGATTTTTATTAGATTAGTGATTATGTATCTTGAAGATCAGTGATTCTCACAATCTATATCATGTAGTTTGTTATATTTTTTCGAACCTTTTAAGAATTAAACCCTAGTTTTGTCTCTTCTTTACTTAGTAAGCTAGTTGATATCAATTTGGCAGTATCAGACATTATTTTCCACTATGAAGCATGTTGTGTAAAATGTGATGATCACAGTGCTATATAACAACTATATTTGCAATGTTCCTTTTAGTTATTTTCTGCATCATTTGTGAACTTCATTTTTGTTTCATCTTTATCAGGCTGTCACAAATATAAGCTGGCAGAGGTCAAAACCGGTAATGGTTAATGAGAATCATTGCTCAGATGAGTCGGTTCTTTTGGCCGGTGATGTAGGCGATTCAGTCCTCATGCCTGATCCACTTCCTTCTAGGACATCTTCAAGCCTTTCAATTTCATCAACAGTGTCTGGTTCTCGAAATCCTAGCCGATCTGGTTCTGGAGATTTATTACATTTTCCTGCAGGACCTGCATCAAGTGCTTTCAGTTTACCTGCTTCAGAGGAAGCACCTCTCCGTAGCAGCTTATTGACTGGTGGAACTCTGTCAAGATTGCATGCACCTCGAAGTTATAACTTCAAGGATGATATGGAGGTGTTTTCTCCCATTGTGGAAGTTCAACCAATTACACCATCTCTTGATAAACTGTGGGGTGATCGCGAAGGTTCAAAAAAAGATCTGGATAGAAAATCTTCTTTTCTGTTTGGTTCTAGGAGATTTGGCCTTTCAGAAGAAAATGCCAATGATAACCATCCAATTTTTGACTGGAAACCTAGTTCGGCATCTAAGCAGGTACCTTTCCTATTCTCCAAGATTACGTTCTAAAATTTTGTGTATGGTAATTCAGACGAGTTACCAGCCAAACTGGAATAAAATTCGTCATTGAATGGATACATCTTCTTTTTGTTTATGCTAACTATTTTTTGTCATCCTCTAGGATATAGTGGGGATGTTCTTAAGCTGAATGTCATGAATACTTAAATACATACACAGATTGACAGTGTATGAGCTATCGATTTAGATAAAAATAAATAAATAAATAAATAAAATGAATGAATGGAGTTCATTAAATTGTTTTCTTTAGATATTAGAAATTGACAGTGTATGAGCTATTGCAGGATGACTTCAGCTCTTCCTACTCACAGTTGACATCTACTCCTCCATCTACGCATACAGATGATTCTTCCTCCATTACTCCACCTGAAGCTTGGGGCGGTGAGAGATTATCAGATAAATTCAGTCACCATCGCCAGTCCATCAACATGCCTAGTCGTTTGGCAACATTGACATCCACTACCTCATCTTCAGGATTAATGTTGTCTGGGTTACAGGACAGTTTTCTCATAAATCAGAGTACAACCAATTTAATGTCAGGCTTGAACCTGACTAATTTACGAGGCAGGGAGACCCTCAATCAAGAAGGATCTCTAGAAGCCATCACCTCTCCTTTAGGTACAAAAGGTATTTCAGGCCCGGCAAACGATCTCAGTCCAACTTTGTCTCAACCCAGAAGATACTCCAGTTATGCAGAGAGAATAGGCGCCACACCATCCTTCCATGATGCGTTATCTTTTCCATTGGTGTCTCCAAAGTCTAAGAAAACAGGAGCAGAAACTAGGGAAGAACTTATCAACAGCTATTTGTCAAGGTCAGAATTGCCATCTGCCACACTCGCAGGAACCAGTGCCTCTACGACTACAAATGTATGAAACAATCAAATTTTGATTCTGTGGCGTTTCAAACTTGAGCTCTGAGTCTTATATTTTTACTTTATTCCAACATGCAAACCCATGAATCAACAAGATTTATGCAGCTTATCTGTTCCTGTGAGTTATCCAGTACAATTTTTATTTAAGTGTTCTATATTATTTGTTACAGGGTGGTACGACGCATATGCAGAAGCCTTCCTTGGATTGTGACTCGCAGCAGGGAAATTCCTTCACTCTCCAGCTTTTTCAGCGTACACTTGAAGAAACCCTCACTTCATTTCAAAATTCTATCCACGATGATATGCGCAATCTTCACATAGAAATGTTGAGGCAGTTCCATATGCATGAGGTATTCATCTGATTGTGTGTTTGTTGTTCCCCTTATCTTTTCCTAATATTAACAGCTTGTGCAGATGGAGATGTCCAAAGACATGGGAGCGATACTGGAAAATCAGAGTGCGATCATGAAAGAACTTATGTCACTTCGAAAGGAAACACAACAGCTTCGTCAATTGCTTGGAATATAGTTTGATCCTTCTGCCGAAGTTCAATCTCTTAAACTGCTGTTTGACAGCCATTTGTTGACTATTATATGTCTGTAAAAAGAAAGAGGAATTCAGTGATTATTTTTCTACTTGCATCATTTAGTTAGAGCTATTGTTTCATTTTGTTTTGGGAATGCTGTGTACCTAGAAAAAGATACAGAGCTTTAATTCTTGTACAAGCTCTGCTGTATCTACTGAGCTTTTATTGAATGGATCAAGGGAAAATCCATTTATGTTACACCTTTCGTCCGCCAGCAAGGGTTTTATTTTGCCGTCATTTTAGGCGTCCGCCCCAAAGTGTCTCATTTCTATTTTTAGACATATGAGACTCATACACATCACTAATACAACTATATATTATTACACATTAAGTAATAATTCTTCTTAATCAACGTGCAAAAAACAAATGACAACTTTGCCGGTGGATGGATGTATTTCTTAAGTATTAACTGCAGTCATTTTATTGTGTTTGAGCATGGACATCACTGTCAAGAATTTTTGTGTAACATTATGATTTAAGATTTCATCATATTTTTGCTTTCTCAATGGCTAATCTTTGTGATTTGCAGATTAATGGAGTTAATATCAACATGAAATTGTAAGCTCTGAGAAAAAATTTTGTCCACATAATAAATGAATTTGAAGTAAATCTTGTGTGACACCATATCACACAGAATCAATTTTGTAAGATGAATAAAAGGTAACAAGTTTTTAATGGAAAAGTAATACACTATTTAGTTTAAGGAAAGGATTGTGTCCTTGCTTCCTCACTACCCTCAACTGCATCAATATTCCTCTGCACACTCTTATAAGAAATTCTTCTGGCAATGAAGACATAGAAAACCAAATTCACTGCACTTATGGCAGTCAAAAGCCAGTATAACTTGTCCACACGGCTCGAGTTCATGTCCTTGCCGATCCAGCTCGTCCCACTGATCTCATTCGTGACGCGATTCACAACTGTTATGAGTAAACTACTTATGAAGCTACCAGCTCCAATCACACTCAGATAGAATGCTATACCTAAACTCCTCATTGAATCAGGCACTTGATCATAGAAATACTCTTGCAGTCCAACCAAACTAAATCCATCTGCTATGCCAAAGATTATGTACTGTGGAGCCAGCCAGAAGGCGCTCATTCGAAGCGTTTCGACGCTCCCTTTTCCATGCAACACTTCTTTCTCTACTGCTCTTAATCTTTTCCTTTCCACTACTGCTGCTACTGCTAAACCTATTACTATTAGTACCATTCCAATTCCAATCCTTTGTAGGATCTTGATGCCACGTTCGTTGCCCGTGGCTCTTCGTATCATGGGAGTGAGGAGTTTCTCATAGAAAGCTACACAACACATCATCCCAACAGATGACAGGGAGAAAATGGCAGCTGGTGGGATTTCAAAACCATTGGTTATTTTTCTATTCATTGTGCTACTCTGTTTGACAAAGAAGGTTGTGCATTGTGCTAAACTCAATCCGAATATCAATGAAGTTAACCATATGGGAAACATGTTAATTAGTAGCTTCGTTTCCTCAACTTTTGTCACCGTCGAGAGCATCCATGGATTGTACTCATTATGATCTACTGGCATGTCTTTTTTTTGTATAATTGCTGCTTTATCAAGAAATCTGTATCAACATTCAACAAAAAACACAGCATTTATCACTTGTTGGAACCTATTCATTACCAAAATTGCTGTAACTTCCTTACTTGAGATTATCTGTGGAATGCAGCAATCTTGCACCTGATTTTAGCTGATCAGGATCTTCGTTTAGCAACTTGGGATCGGCTGGATGGGGCAGGTTACGGTTTCTAAACGCAGCAACGACGACCTGCAAGATAGGTGTCAAGGGACTTCCTTCAGGCCTCTTATATCTGTAACTAGTCCTGCCTAGATAGAAGATGGCAATGCTGGTGGCCATGATAAGGGTAAGTGCAAGATCAGCGACGCCCCACCCGAAATTGTCTTGCACGTACACGATCAACGTTGAGCCGAGCAAAATACCACATGATAGTCCAAAGTTCCACCAGTTGAAAAATGACATCTTTTGAATCCTTTCTTTAACATGACTGTCATCAAACTGATCAGCCCCAAAGCTCTCTAAGCAAGGCTTGTGCCCTCCCGTTGCCAAGGAGAGCATGTACAACGCGACGAAGAAGACAACCTCATGAACTTTCTTCTGGTGGTGGCAGGATGCATGAGCTTCATTACATGGCTGTAGTGTTGGGATGAACTCTGACATTGTCAAAAGGCTCAACCCCTGATCAAGAAGTGAGTTAATGCATACACATTACATTCATTAGGACATTTTGAGTGATGTATCATGCATGTATGAGTATGAAGTGTGTGTTTACCAAGAAATAGATGGCAGAGGAGAGCATGATCACGACGAATCCACCGGTGTATGCGTCCGCTATAAAGCCTCCGACGAGAGGGATGACGAGGGTGACTCCTGCCCATAAGTTGGTCATTCTTGCTGCTGTTTCAAGATCCTGATGCAGCACTCCTGTTAGGTATGAAATGAGGTTCATGGCTATCCCATAGTAACTCATTCTTTCAGTAAACTCAATTGCTGCATATATACAATAACTGAAGAATTAGATTTGTATTTTTTTAAGTTGTCAGAAGATTCCGTGAGACGGTTTCACACAAATAAAATCGTATCACCCTTATGTATGTTAGTTTTCATGCATAAGGTAAGTTTCAATGAAACCGGTTCTTACAATACATTCTCTTTTCATTTGGCCATGTTTTAACATAAAAATTCAGATCAATTTATATTAAAGTGCCACTCTATAATCTTAATCAAAAGTTTCCTTCGAAATAAATTAATTAATTCTACTGTCAGAGACTCAAAATATTGAATTACATTCCATTACTGAAAGGAATTCATGATCATGAAGATATAAAGCTTAAAATCAAACAAAAATACGCAATTATTCATCATAATGAAATCAACCTTTTGAGAATTCATTTAGTGGGGATTAAAAATATTTATACTGTAAAAATATTAAAATTTTAGGTGAATTAATTAATGATTAATTACCTATTATGAAGACAGCTGCTTTCCATGCACCAGTGGAAGATCTTACAGCAGTTCTTCCTCTGTAATCCACAGAACCATACACCCACATTTCTGGATCATCTAAACCTTTCACTCCACCACTCTCATCAGATTCCATCTCTCTCTCTCTCATAATCCTACCTGCATTCATACCTTCTACATCTTAAACCCACTACATCTTTGCCAACCTATATATAGTACACAAGTTTTTCATAGGGTAAATTTTCATTCCATCCTTTTAGATTTAGCAATTTTATTTATGGCCCTTATAAATGTTTAAATGTTCAGAATGATGAGAATATTTTTGACTCCATCTTTAAACGAATCATAATATATACAATCGAGTTATAAATATGTATGTTCAAATAATTTATTTTAAGTGAGTCAAAGCTATTTTTGTCAAATTAAATATTTAACTTTTATTTTCATGAAATTTAAATAGTAATAGCTGGTGTATTTAAGGCTTTTTCCATAATGCATACTACACCCACCTCAATTGAACTTTTACTATGGTTAAAATTGTGATTTAAAATTGTGATAAGTTGCTCTTTGTGAATTGGTTGACGAATTTGAAAATTCTAAATGGCTAAATAATACTCCCTCCGTCCGTTCGAAAGAGGATCTTTTTTCCATTTTGGTCGTCCGCTTCAAAGAGGGTCATTTTCTTTTTTACACACATAGGACCCACACCCACCCACTAATACAACTAAAATATAGGGTCCACACTCCCACTAATACAACTACCCATTACACATTAAATAATAATATTTCTTAATCAACGT
Organism: Pogostemon cablin; assembly: GCA_023678885.1. NCBI lineage: Eukaryota > Viridiplantae > Streptophyta > Magnoliopsida > Lamiales > Lamiaceae > Pogostemon > Pogostemon cablin. Next base: position 28,024,866 of record CM042995.1, read on the forward strand.
GCACAAAAGTAAACACCCCTCTTTCGGGCGGACAGAGGGAGTAATATAATATAATAGTAAGGCAAAACCTTGTGTGTATCCGGGCGCACGGGTACACTCCATGCACCTTTAAAATTTTGTGTTAAATTGTATATCCTTTAGTATAAAGATGTGTACCCTTTATTTTCTGAAGAAAAATAAAAAATATTAATAAAAAGTGCATACCCTTTAGAACAAAATTGTATACCCTTACTAATTAAAGAGTATACCCTTTAGAACAAAACAATGTACCCTTACTCATAATACTAAATTCTAAAGGCGCATGGTGTGCCTCAAATGCACGCAAGCCTCACTCTTAAAAATATAATAATACAATAAATTATTTTATAATAATTTATCATATAAATAAAAAATGATACTAATTTTTTAAAAATAATAATAATACTAATATTTTTATATAAAGTAGACTATATAGAAAAATATAAAAACAATTTCACGTGAATCGAGTTGAGTTGTGTTTCCTAATACTCTCTCCATTTGTCGGATAACATTTAATTTTTACACGTAAATTAAAAATATTATTATTTAATAGAGTATGTAGTTTGTAGTCGTATCAATTGGGGGTCTGGATCTCAAATTTTTTTTAAAAGGAAAATGAAACCCGTGTACACTTAAAATAACAAAAAAAAATTATCGGTAAATATTAGTTGTTAGTCCAGTTAGTAATTAGTATACACCAAACACCCTTACTTCCCCTTCTCCAAGCCTCCTTGTATCACCTCTTCTAATTCGTTTCCAATGAAAATTGAATATGAGTCTCTCATTTAAGTGAAGAGTTCAGTGATCAGGTGGGCTAACCCACCTGATTACTTAAAATGACATAATGAAACCATTCCGGAGAAAGTATAACGATTTTATAAACAAAATCGAAATATTTTCCTTCACTTTTTCTTCATTTAAATTTTTTATTCATTTATTTTTTGTAATTTAGCCTTGAAACAAAATAGCATTATCCAACTTGTGAAAAATAATTTCCTCTATTTCGATCGTAATTTAATCTCATTATTTAAGTCTTTTAAGATTTAACAAAAAAATAATTAAAAATTCAAAAGTTTTTGCCATTCGCATCGAGTTGAATTTGACTTTTAAAGTAAGTTCTTTTTGTAAAATCACAAATATTAGTACTAAATTCTAAATAAAATAAAAATATAGTAATATTTTCGGGTCATTAACCCTTTGTTTTTTAGATAGTACGTTTCATCTTCTTTTCAAGAAATTTCGAACTTGTTGAATTTCATAGTTATAAATTTATTTATTTTTGAATTGATATTAGGTGCACCCAGGTGTAAGGGTGCATCATATGTGTATAACTTTTTTATTTTATTTTGTATATATGTTATTCTATTTTATATACATAATTCTTAATAATTGTATACTTTTTGCACACTTAATTTTTTATTAAAAAAAACTAGCATCCATATGTGTATAACTTTTTATTCAATAGTATATACATATTTTTAATAGTTGTATACTTTTTTACACTCAATTTTTCATTAAAAAAGCTAACAAACAAATTGTATACATTTTTGTTTATAATTGTATATATTTTTATTCATAATTATATACGTTTATGAAAGTGGGTGCACCGTATCATGGGTGCACCCAGTTGCACAGTTAGCCTTTATTTTTTGAAAGACAATAGTTATAAATATTGATTAAACATTTATGAATGGATCACATTTGAAATATAGAAAGTTACTTTCGTACTACCACATTCATAACACTTCGATTTTGGGTAAATTAGTTCATTCCAAATTTAAACTTTGAATAAAAATTTGAGATAAACTTTTTGACATCCAAATTATGGAAATTTCTTAAATCATTTAAAGAAAACACTATTTAGTCAGATACTAATTTTCCAGAAATTTTCTCTTTAATACATACATGAAATTAAATTCTTAAAATAATAAATCTAAATTCCTTATTTAAAATCGAAATATACAAAGGGAATAAAATATTGATAAGGAAATACCATCAATTATAATACATTTTAATATAAAAAAAAAGTGATACTCCACGTTGATTATGAGAAAATTGATATTGGGCTGGTAACGGCCCATATATTAATGGAGTCTGGGTATGTGGTGGAATATGGGCTTTGGCCCAGCTTCCTTGAATAATCAGGCCCATTATTTAGCAACTGATAATTCTTCAGCATCCAGATATTCTTATTGGATATTCTTAATTTCGTATGACTCCTCCTCTTATTATTTTTTTTTTTGGGGTGGGGGGGTGGGGTGGGGGGTATGACTCATTAGTGTCACAATTAGAGCCAATCAGTTATTATTATTTTATTATTAATTTAAATTATCGGCACAAAGTTTTTTTTGTATACGTAAAAAAGGTAGTCTATAATAAGTAAAGGATGATGATTGATGATTAGTCAGTAACGTCTACTTAATGTGATTCTTTTAAAATTCCAAATAGAAGCCCAAATACATTGGTATGATAAATGGATATTAATAATAATTATTATTAGTATTATTATTATTGATACTTTTCAATGGTTGTGGCTTTGAGATAATCCTTTGTTTGCCAAATGCTTTATAATTACAATTTGTAATGATGGGACTTATTTGTGCATGAATAAAATAAAAAATAGTAGTATGTCATTTTTTTTGAATAATTTTTTTTAACAACACAATACTCCCCCGTCCCTGAAAGTGTTTCACACTTTCCTTTTTTATCCGTCCCTCAAAGTATTTCACACTTTACTTTTACTAAAATTGGTAAAAAATACACTATAATAATACATACTTTTTACACACATTTCAATATAATATTTATTTTTTCACATATCCCAATAATTTTAAACAACTTTTTCATTACATTAATCCAAATATTTATTATCTTTCTTGTTTTATACATAAAAAAAATAATTTTTTCTTAAACTCTGCGCACCACAATACGTGAAATACTTGTGGGAACGGAGGGAGTATATGTTACGTAATAAGGATGGACTTATATCAAAGTGACAGCAAATGACTCAAGAACTAATGCACAATTCACTACTTCAGCTAGCCTGTATAAATAAATTACTCCCTCCATCCCGAAAAACTTTTCACGTTTACTGTTCCACGTTGTTTAAAAAAGTTGCACTTTTTGACCAACTTTATTGACTTTGGATGGTATTGTAGTATTTTTAGATAATTAAAAAGTATAAAGTAATGATATGTATGTGAAAAATAATTAACAAATTTGAAATTAAAATAAGTTTTGAGGTTGTTGGATAAAGTGGTGTTTTTTTTTTTTTTGTGAAAGGTTTTGTAGGACAAACAAATGAGGAAAGTGGGAAAAGTATTATGGGAAGAAGGGAGTAATATTTTATCATAGAGAATCTTTTATAGCATTCTAATAAAGCAACTTTCAAGCTTATTATGTGGGATATTGTGGTTTAATCAATTCATAAATCTGACAAATGTCTTTTTCTTTTTTCCATTTTTCCATTTTATAATTTAGCTCAAATGAGTAAAAATGTTTAGGCTTAGTGTTTCTTTTGACAGGTGGGTTTTGCATTATCATAAGGGTATAATATTTCTTGGATTTATATTAATTTTTATATATTTGTAAACTGAATTTCTGATTTTATTGTCGCAAGGAGCGGATCTAGAGGAGGTTAACTTATAACATGCCACATACTAACACTTTGATTAATAATTAAAAAGAAATTGATTATTAGTATATATATAGTAACGAAAGGAAAATATAATTATTTCAAACCTCTTTTCTTTCAGGAAAAGAAAAGGCTTAATAATTAATTTTAAGTTTGTTTATAATATCCAAAATAGGAGCTTTTTTGTTTTTTTTTAGTAATTCTTTTTACTCTTTTACAATTACATTACAATCGATAGCAAAACAAACATTACATCATCTTAAAATTATCCAATAAGAGCAATGCTTATTAATTAAAAAAAATGATATTTCCTAAGGAATTTCTTTTAAAATATTTCTTAAATTCTTTTACCATCACTATTATTTTAAATATTATTATCTAATCTCACAAAATTTCTTGCCATTTTTATTTAATGGAGGTGTAATGTAATTATGCAATTGGCTAACTGCGTGATTGGTATGACGTAATGGAATTACGTTGAAATAGAACGAACTCATGAATGGAATAGAGATATGAAAGGAATGACTAAAAATATCTATTACCATGATTGGTAGGGGTGTGCAACGGTCGGTTCGGTTAATCGAACCGACCAAAAAAGCAAAACCGAACCAAAAATCGATTTTGTTTTACAAAATCGAAAATCGACCGTACTTGGAAAAACCGAGTGCTGACCGAACCGAATAATTCGGTCGGTTATGAACGAAAAAACCGAACCGAAATAACTTTATTAAAAAAAACCCTACATATTTAATATAATATCATCATGGCTGTGCATCTGTTGTATTTGATAGTTGAACTTGAGATGAATTTTCATTAACATCTTGCATAGACCATCTAGGGAATTGTTGCTTCCTATATGCCCATCCAATTCTTCTTGTGAGCTCGACATCTATAAAACAAAAAAGATTCAGTTAAAAGCACTCGACAAAAACGAACAACTCTACTCCAATTTTTTATTTCAACTCATTAACAACAAATCAAACAGATAATACTGGACAAGCAATTAATTAACATATATTACATATGCTATATTCTCAATCATAGATATTAGATACCCATCAAATTTAATCGCAATTCAGGAAGGTTAAAAACACATAAAATTATTGAAGTAGAGTTAAAGGAGTAGTGAATCATGAGAAAACTGACGGAAATTGAGGGACGAATAAGTGAAGGAAAGGCGAATTCAATCAACGTAAATACTTAACACTGCTCTCGTGGTTTAACTCTTCAAGGAACTGGATGAAGAAATTCTTACCGTGGGTCTGTCGTAGGCTTGTAGCCGTTCAGCTTCACCGGAGCCCAGAACCGTCCAGCCTCCTTATCGTGGTGTAGAGAGAGATTTGAGATGGGGTGACTGAAGAGTGAAGAGTGAAACTGGTGAGTGGTGACTGCGTGCGTGCCCTAATTCAGCGGCTGAACTTGGGCTGCCTTATTTGTTTAACAGCATTCAAGTTTTTTGGGCTTTATTAATACTTATTTATTTAAGCCCACCCTTATTTGAAGCCCATACAAATTAGTAAGCCCATATATAAAATATAAATATAAGCAGACCTCTATTCGGTTCGGTTTTTGGTTTTTTGGTTTTGTAAATTCCAAAACCAATACTGAACCGAAGTTTCATTTTTTTATTTTTGAAAAACTGAAAATCGAACCGCAGAAAAAAACCGACCGATTTGTGTTTTTCGGTTCGGTTTCGGTCGGTTAACCGACTTTAAACCAAATTTTGCACACCCCTAATGATTGGTATTGATTAGAAATAGATAAAGTAATAAAAATTATATTTTTTAATTTAATTTAAATTTCACTATTATTATTTTATTTAAATTTTAAATTGATTATAGTCTGAATAATTTGATACGTTTTAATAATTATACTAATTAAAAAATTATGAGACTAAAGATAAAATAAATATTTATATTATTTAAATTTTAAATAAAAAATTATATTTGATCTAAAAAATTATTAAATAATTTATAAAAATAAAATTTATATTTAATATTACAAACATATATATTTAATTTAAAATAATATTAATTTATATATATTTAATGTTTTTATAATACAAGTTTAATTAAATATATAAATTTTTATTTTTTAAATAATTTAAATTTATTATTTTTATTATAATGAGAATTAAAATATATTTATTTTTTATTTAAATTTTAAATAATTAAATATTTTTAGTAAATAATTTATTAAATTAAAATTTTATAATATGAAAATTATATGTTAAGTGAAAATATATATTAATTTATTTTTAATTTTTGTAGCATTAATGAGATATAAAAAATGTATTTATAATTCTTAATATGCTATATAAAAATAAATAAATAAATAAAATAAATTTGATTCCTTATAGAAAGGAATAACTAAAGCCATGGGGAGTGGGGAGGAATGGTGATTCCCATGTTTGATTAAGTGGGCATTCTTTATGGAATTGACATTCCTATAAATAAAACATACTAAGCATTTGAATGAAATTAATATTGAGAATGATGATTCCATTTCCATCTCATTTCTTCCTACCAATCATGTCCTAAGTAAGTAAACATATTGCTAAAATAAAATTATGTTTGTAAATTATGATATGATTATACGTGTTGTATGAAATGGGAAATATTTTCTCAAAAAGTAAAACATAAAAGACCAAAAATAGTAATATTAAGCAATTGTGCCAGCGAGGCATCCCATGATATATAAGTAATTAGTAGGGCATATATGTCACGTAACAAGGACATTTTCATTTGGACTTTATGGCAACTTTATGTGGATCAATTTTATGCAAATAAACATAGCCACGTATGCATAATTTATGGTTTTAATGACTTTGAATTTAATTTCATAATTATTGAGGTCATTATTATATATGTATAGTACAGAGTCCACATAATTTATAATTTTATTGTTACATAATTTTATTATACAGTGCTCATATGAAATGAGTTAATTAATTATTAAAATTTATGTAATTATTACGTAAAATATATTTATTAATGGTTATAATTGGATTAATCGTTAGTGGATGAGAAGTGCACTTATCTTACCTAGTCTCTTCATCTCAATCTCAGCTAACTACAACGGTAAATTTTTATTATGGGGTGAATTTTGAAAATTAATAATTTACTATTATTTTCAATATGAAAATTTTTTCATATAAAATCTACTCCTTCCGTCACAAACTCGTTGTCTTAGTTACGGTAGACACGAAGTTTAAGAAATTTTGCTTTTGACTAACTTTATTGATTTTTTAGGAGTATTGTGGTATTTTTAGATAATAAATAAATTATAAAGTATGTTATGTGTGTTAGGTGATAGTGATATTTTTTTAAATTAAGATAAACTTTTGAGGTTATTGGTTGATGTGAAGTTTCTTTTTTTGGAATAAGACAATTAGTTTGAGACGGATGAAAAATAAAAATAAGACAACGAGTTTGGGACCAATGGAGTTTTTTTTTTGGTTTAGCTATAAAACTTGATTTATAATTGTTTCAATTTAAAAATAAAATTTCTCTCAAATTAGCAACCAATTTTTATATTTTTCAATTATAAGAAGTTAAATATGTGAATATTAAATGTAGTTTTCATTAAACAATTAAAAAGTTAGTCCGACTAAGCTTAAATTCGCTCATTTTCGCTAGTTTCACTTTCACCTCAAAATTGAGCCGTTTTGATTTTTTTGAAAATATTTTTTCTATGTTTTCAATTTTAAATTGTGGAAATTTTTTAATTGACAAAAAAGTTTCCTTTTCGAAACCACACAAATTGATATAACATATCCTATTACGCATGTGTATAACATATCCTCTTACCACTAATTAATGATCAACTATCATGTATAAATAACTTCTTCTTTTTTCGTATAAATAAATAAATTTCTAAATTAAAAAAGAAAAAAATCAATCTCCTAAATTTAAAAGTAAATGTTCTCTTTTCTTTCAATTTGTACCAATTAATCTTTATTCCATACATAACAAATTACATAAATGACGAACTAGGAGGCTCATCTTCACAAATGTAATTAATCAAGTTAATTATATTACATATAAATAATAAAAATTATTGTTAATTTAAAAAATATATATAAGAATATGAAGAAGGAGATAATATTGACGAACTACAAAGTCTACAACTCTGCGCTAAGTAGATTCAAAATAAATTTTTTTAGAACCTGGAAAAAATCAATTATATATATATACATATATATATATATATATATATATATATATATATATATATATATATATATATATATATTATTTATATATATCTTTGTAAGCAATTAAAATTCACGGTCCAATCAAATGGCGACACATGGATTTTATGGATTAAATATCAATTTTAATTTATTATATTTTATTTTTGGGGATTTAATAAATTAATTCCTAAAATAGATTAATAAATAATTGATAATTAATTTAATACCCAACAAATTAAATAGGGTTTAAATTAAGTAAAGCTTGACCCCTAAGTTAAGTAAAGCATCAAAGGTTCCAGAATCAGGTCAAATTAAGCAATGACCAATCAAGCTGTGATATATTTGGAACGGCCCAAGCCCGCAGAACCAGGCCAAATCTGTCATAGACCAATCAGATTGCGAGATATTTATGGGGCATGCTCATTCCTCACCTATATAAGGAGCCCTCCTTCATTCACTCCAACAGGGACTCAAATACTTGAAGACATAAACGCTCTGAAGAGATCAAGAACACGAGCAGCGCTCCCTTGAGATCTTCAAGCATCTTCAAGTCAAGAACGGCAAACGATTCGGGATTAAGGTGCGGAGCCCCCCAAATCAAGCGTTCTTCATATACTGAGTTCTTCGGTGTTCTTCGCGCCAAGAACAGCATACGACCCGGGATTAAGGTGCTAAGCCCCCCAGATCGAGTGTTCTTCGGATCAAGTACGTTTAATCCAAATAAAGGCTCGACGCCTCTGGATTAACGTTATAAGATCCAAATCCAAGTTCGGACAAGCTTCAACTGAAGATCCGACTCAACATACACAGTCAACAAGTCAAAGTCAAGTCAAAGTCAAAGCCAAATTGGTTCGAGAGAAGAATCAGAGGATAAATAGAGATTGTTTCCTTAATCATCAAGTTCAATCCATCTGGATTATCATTGTAATTCTTTTGTGTTTATTTTATTATAAATACAAAAATTTGTTATTACAAATTTTGGCACGCCCAGTGGGACAGTCTCTACCTCTCATCTCTTCTCTCTACAAGCTCGAAGTACGATATGACTCCTGTCAGGATTACTGTAGGTAGGACTGCTGCTTCTAAGCTCTCAGAGGCATTAACTGAATATGTTGCTGTTGTTACAAGGAGCATGTCAGAAAAAGCTCGTTCGGAAGCCTCATCTGGATCCAACCCTTCGGTTGAGGAGGCTTCGAGAAAACAACTACTTATGAAAGATGATAGTGATGAAGATTCTGCATCTTCAAACTCTTCATCTGACTCCGTTGCAGCTCCAGTAATGATGGCAGGCGCCACGACTGTTGAGGAACAATTAGCAAACATGATGAAAGCTATCGAGGGGCTCACGAAACACATAGAGGCTCAAGACACAAAGATCTCCCAATTGATGAAAAGAGACATCGCAGAGACTAGCCGTGCAAACGGAAAAGGAGTCATGGACGATAGTGAAGTGGAAGAGGTCACAAGGTGCCAGACTATTGAAAAGGAGCAAACTCAAGGAACGTTGCCACTTTCAGCTGATGGAATGCTCCAAGTGGATCAACTCAAGGATATTATACTTGGAACAATAAAAGAGAGGTTTGAGGAGAATTCCAAGCCTACTGTTACTTATGTCAAGCCATACACAAAAAGAGTGGACAACTTGAAGTTGCCAGCTGGCTACCAGCCTCCCAAGTTCCAACAGTTTGATGGCAAGGGAAACCCGAGGCAGCATATAGCACACTTTATTGAGACCTGCCATGACGCTGGTACTTATAGAGACCATATGATAAGGCAGTTCGTTCGCTCTCTCAAAGGAAATGCATTTGATTGGTATATCGACTTGCAAGCTGAATCCATTGATAGTTGGGCACAAATGGAACATGAGTTCCTTAATCGTTTCTACAGCACGAGGAGAACTGTTAGCATGACTGAGTTAACTAATACTCGTCAATTGAAGAAAGAACCTGTGATTGATTATATCAATCGATGGAGAAATTTGAGCTTAAATTGCAAGGACCGATTATCCGGAGAGTCTGCTATTGAGATGTGTATTCAAGGGATGGAATGGAATCTCCTTTATATACTTAAAGGAATTCAACCTAAGACTTTCGAAGAATTGGCTACTAGGGCCCATGATATGGAATTAAGTATGGCTGCTAGTGGAATCAAACATTCACCGATGTCGGACTCCTACAAGTCTAAAGATAAACAAGATTTCAAAAGGGGGGGCAAGCCATATGTTAAAAGTTCCAACAAAGAATCAATGGCCACAAATATTATGACGGTCAAGGTTCGAAAGAATGAAAATGATAAGAAAGACAAAGGGAAGCAAGTTGCTCAAGAGTGGGGACAAAGAAGGTTAACTCTGAAGGAGATGCAAGAAAAAGAGTATCCATTTCTGAACTCAGACCTTTCTGGCATATTTGATGATCTGATGAAAAATAAGCTCCTTGACCTTCCTGAGATGAAACGTCCAGAAGAAGCCGGCCGAACTAATGACCCAAAATACTGCAAGTATCATAGGTTGGTGAGTCATCCAATTCATGATTGTTTCGTTCTTAAGGAAAAGATCATGCAACTGGTTAAGGAAGGGAAAATCGTGTTAGAAGATGAGGCGGGCATAAACTTCACTTCTGTAGAAGAAAGTCATAATGGAGGCTCATGTCATGTCGTGAATGAGGACAATGAAAGCGAACAACTTGAAACTAAGAGTAAAGCTTACTCCATGAAGGTGACCTTCACGGATGAAGATATGTTGTTGGGTATGCAATCTCATAATCGACCTCTATTTGTGACTGGTTACACTAAAGGGATGCGAGTGAATCGCATACTTATTGATGGAGGTTCGGCAGTGAACATCTTGTCCTTGAGAATGTTGAAGAAGATAGAAATACCAATGGATGAACTCAACCATAGCCGATTGATGATCCAAGGGTTCAACCATGAGGGGCAAAGGACCCTCGGCACAATAGTTCTTGATTTGCTAGTTGATGAGATGAACTCCACAGTCCTTTTCCATGTTATTGATGCAAAAACTTCCTACAACATGCTTTTGGGGCGTCCATGGCTACATGAGAATGGCGTGATTCCTTCTACATTGCACCAGTGCTTCAAATATAGTGAAGGTGACAACGTGAGAAGAGTATTCGGTGATGACAAGCCATTTACTGAAGCTGAAGCTTACTTTGCCGATGCTAAATATTTCTTCAAGAGTACAAAGGAAGTAAAACGTGAAGAAGCCCCGGTGCAAGATAATGGGGGCAATAAACAAATAAATGATGAGGAAGGTAGTACATCGTCTGCCACTCTCAAGGAGAACAAAGGCAAAGGGCTTGAGATCTCGGAAGAGTTAACGTTGCCTTTAACAAAAATTGATGCTAGTAAACTTTTTTCTCCACCACTCAAAGGATTCACACGTCCTATTGAAGGACCAAAGACCGAACACGGTGAAGTGTTTGAAGCTGAAATAACCAAGTCGTATAGTCCACAAGCTTATAAACTCCTTATCAAGGCTGGTTATGAACCAAGGGAAAAAGCGATGGTGAGTAAGGTGTGTCAAGAAACTATCAACCCACCAGGCCAGGGGCTCAATGTTATTCAGAAAATGTTGAAAAATAGTGATCACACTATCAAGAAGGCTAAGCCAGGTTTGGGGTATGTCCCTCAAAAGCCAGTCCGCATTGCAATTAGAAGAGCAAGTACAAATTATATCACCGAGGGAGAAGCTTTATCCACGGAGGATAGGTTTGATGCGAGTAGTAGGGAAGTCAAGAGAATATCTGTTTTTTGAAAGGCTTGGGAGTGTCTTCGAAAGGCTTGGACCCTGTAAAGGGAAGTGTAGGAGGCAAAATCATGTCAAGTCCCTTAACCTCCGAAAACTCCGGAGTCAAAATCCTTTTCGCATCAAGCGACGAAATATCTTGACTGTCTCAAGTGGAAGAGTGTTGAAGGATAAGGTGCAAAGAATCATCTTTACCAAAGATGATAGTAATAATGATAGAGAAAGTGTAGCTTCCACCAATCATATTACTGCTGTGGAAGATTCTCAAATAGAGGAAGTAGATGCTGAAGATGCTCCTCCACAATTTGAAGAAGGAGTAAAAGCCACTGTTGATGAGTTGAAAGAAATTAACTTAGGTGATGAAAATGACCCACGTCCTACTTACATAAGTGCTCTGCTAAATGTTGAGGAAGAAACAAAGTATGTCAGCCTTTTGCGAGAATTCAGAGATGTCTTTGCATGGTCGCATAAGGAAATGCCAGGCTTAGATCCAAAAATCGCAGTGCACCACTTGTCCATTAAAAAGGGAACTCGGCCGGTTAAACAAATGCAGCGTCGATTTCGACCAGAGTTGATTCCTTTGATTGAGGACGAGATTAATAAGCTTCTTGAAACAGGCAAGATCCGAGAAGTCAAATATCCTACATGGATTTCCAATATCGTGCCGGTAAGAAAGAAAAATGGGCAACTCAGAGTATGTGTTGATTTCCGAGATTTGAATATGGCATGTCCGAAAGATGACTTTCCATTACCAATTACTGAGCTCATGATTGATGCAACAACGGGGCATGAGGTCCTTTCATTTATGGATGGGTCATCTGGCTACAATCAAATTGGTTTGGCTCCTGAGGATCAAGAGAAGACAGCCTTTCGTACTCCGAAAGGGATATATTGCTATAATGTTATGCCATTTGGCTTAAAGAATGCTGGTGCCACTTATCAGCGAGCCATGCAAAAGATATTTGATGACATGCTTCATAAGATTGTCGAATGCTATGTTGATGATATTGTGGTGAAATCAAAGGAAAAGAAAGATCATTTCCATGATCTAAGGCGAGTGTTTGAACGATTAAGAGAGCATCAACTCAAGATGAATCCGCTCAAGTGTGCATTTGGAGTTTCATCCGGGAAATTTCTTGGGTTTGTTGTTCGCCGTCGAGGGATTGAGATCGAGAAAGCAAAGATTGACGCAATCATGAAAATGCATGTGCCTCGGAACATACATGAACTCAAAAGTCTGCAAGGAAAGTTGGCATACTTAAGGAGATTCATATCAAACTTAGCTGGCCGATGCCAACCATTTAGTCATCTCATGAAGAAAGACAGCATATTTGAATGGGATGAAGCTTGCAATAATGCTTTCAACAGCATTAAAGAATACTTGATGAAGGCACCAGTGTTGAGTGCTCCAATACCGGGACGTCCATTAGTCCTTTATCTAGCTGCTCAAGAGCGTTCTGTGGGAGCTTTACTAGCACAAGAAAATGATGATGGTAAAGAAAGAGCTCTATATTATCTAAGTAGAGCCATGACTCCAAACGAGTTGAAGTATTCACCCATTGAGAAGATCTGCTTATCCCTTATCTTCGTAATTCAGAAGTTGAAACATTATTTTCAAGCTCACACAGTTCGGCTAGTTTCGAAAGCCAACCCACTAAAGTTTGTCATGTCAAAACCAGTACTCTCTGATCGGCTTGCAAGATGGTATCTCCAACTGCAACAGTTTGAGATCGTGTACGTCCCTCAAAAGGCCGTAAAAGGACAAGTGTTGGCAGATTTTCTAGCTGATCATCCAATGCCTGCTGAATGGGAACTATCTGATGAACTCCCCGATGAAGATGCTTTCACTGTGGACATAGTTTCTCCTTGGAAGATGTATTTCGATGGAGCATCTCATAGAGAGGGAGCTGGTGCGGGAGTCGTGTTTGTAACATCCAGTGGTGAAGTTCTACCTTTCTCATTTTCCTTAACAGAAAATTGCTCTAACAATGTGGCTGAGTATCAAGCACTTATACTTGGTTTAGAGATGGCCGTCGATATAAAGCAACTACACCTTAGAGTGTATGGTGATTCGCTATTGGTAATAAATCAACTCCTTGGAGTGTATGAAGTGAAGAAGCCTGAGTTGTTCCCCTATTACAAGTATGCTCAAAAGCTTATGGGTTATCTCGGTGATGTTGATATTAAGCATCTGTCTAGAAGAGAGAATAAGCAAGCCGACGCCCTCGCTAAGTTAGCATCAACTATAGCTATGCCAGAAGCGCAAATTCAAATACTGGTGTGTAGAAGTTGGGTTGTGCCACCAATCTTTGAAGATGATGATTATGAAGAAGTTGAAAATCATGTGGTGGAGGTTTTCGAAATTGAAGAAGAAGATTGGCGCCAACCACTTGTGGATTATTTGAAATATGATAAGTTGCCTAACGATCCACGACAAAGGGTTGATATTCGTCGTCGGGCACCTCGGTTCATCTACTTTAAGGGTACACTTTATAGAAGATCATTCGATGGAATTTTCTTGAGATGCTTGGGTAAGGAAGAAACTATTCAAGCAATGGAGGAGGCTCACTCCGGAATTTGCGGTGCTCATCAATCTGGACCGAAGCTACATTTCAGAATTAAAAGGATGGGCTACTATTGGCCAACCATGGTGAAGGATTGCATGGATTACGCGCAAAGATGTCAAGCTTGTCAGTACCATGGAAATCTGATTCATCAACCTCCGGAGCCTTTGCATCCGACAGTCGCTTCATGGCCTTTTGATGCTTGGGGTTTAGATGTGGTAGGGCCACTTACAAAGTCTTCTGGTGGTCATCTCTACATTCTTGCTGCAACAGATTACTTTTCAAAGTGGGCCGAAGCTGTGCCTCTAAGGGAAGTGAAGAAAGAAAATGTTGCTGATTTCATCCGGATCAACATCATTTATAGATATGGTGTTCCGCGCTACATCATCACTGATAATGGAAAGCAGTTCAGCAACAGTTGGATTGATAAACTATGTGAGAAGTTTGATTTCAAACAAAAGAAATCTTCAATGTATAACGCAGCTGCTAATGGTCTTACCGAAGCTTTCAATAAAACTTTATGCAGTTTATTGAAGAAAGTGGTCTCCAAGTCAAAAAGAGATTGGCATGAAAGAATCAATGAAGCTTTATGGGCGTACCGCACCACCTATAGAACACCTAATCAAGCCACTCCGTATTCCTTGGTGTATGGTGTTGAGGCTGTTGTGCCTCTCGAAAAGCAAATTCCTTCTTTGAGGATAGCCATACAAGAAGGCCTCACCGAGGAAGAAAATGCAAAGTTACGTCTTCAAGAGTTGGAAGCGTTAGATGAAAAGAGGTTGGAAGCACAACAAAGACTTGAGTGTTACCAATCTCGCCTTTCTAGAACATACAACAAGAAAGTGAGGGTACGTTCTTTTCAAGTTGGTGATTTGGTGCTTGCTGTGAGAAGACCTATAGTAGTCACCCATCGCGTTGGAAATAAGTTTCTACCCAAGTGGGATGGCCCTCATGTTGTGAAGGAAGCCTATACAAATGGCGCATACAAGTTGATCTCAGAGGATGGCGTGAACATTGGCCCTATAAATGGGAAGTTCTTGAAACGCTACTACGCGTAAAACAAATACACATGACGCTCCTTGACGCACGAGCCTAAACTGCATGTTACTCCTGGTCCATATGAGTATAAACTGTGTACGACGAACTCCTGGTCCGCATGAGTATAAACTGTGCACGACATCCACCAAAGGTAATTATATGTGGTTAAACTATTAATTCACTCCACTCAGATATTTTAAGTGGTTAAAGTATTAAATATCCTACTTTGTCTAAAGTTGTTAAAGAATAGTCACTCCTGGCCCGCATGAGTATAAACTGTGCACGGCACCCCCCATTCAAACTAAATTATGTCTCTTTGAACTACGTTATGACTTGATCCTCTGCGAAGAGGTACGTAGGCAGCTTAGCACTCTGCTAAGTTCAGTCATAATTCAGGCCAATACTTCAAGATTGTCAGTCAAAGAATAAGATGAAATATAAATGAATTGAGAGGAAAAGGGCTGACAAGGAGAAAGACGGGAGCGTAAAATTCGGTGAAGGAAATTTATTGGAGGGGTGAAAGAAGTTCAAAGCCTTGGATTGTTGTAATAATCACAATTTCTCATAGTGGTTGTGGGATTCAAGTTAATTTAAGTTTATGGATTTAATTAATTAAAGGGCCTAAAATAAATTTATTGGGTCAATTAATTAATAAGTCTAAATTTTATAAATAAATTAACTCATGAGGAGCGGAGCTCAAAATATGGAAGTCCAAGTGTTGATTTGCAATTGTTCTAAGTTGATTGAAGCCTAAGGACATAAATATCTTCTTTACTCATGGCCCAACACAAATATGGAAGATTAAGCATCAATTAAAATTCAATTGAATTAATTAGCCTAAATGGGTTGATTTAATTGAAGGCCCAAGTGAAAAGTAACGGGCCAAGCCATATGAGATTTTATGAAAATATGGAAGAAATTTTCCAATGATATGCAGGCCAATTTACGGTGAAGATGGTAGGAAATATGCAAGGAATTTTCCCCAATTTATTTAAATTAATTATGGTGGCAATTGTATGGCAAATATAGAAATAATTCTTTCTAATTTATTTCACAAGTCAATTCCACGTGAGAATAGTTGAAAACTAAGGGGAAATGACGCACTGCTCCACTTTCTAAATTTGAAAAAGATCTTCTTTCTCCTCCAAGGAAGAGAGGAAAAGACGTGGGTCTTTGGGTTGGTACCACTTCTTTCTTCTTCCACAAGATCAATCAAATCCCCTCTCTCTATCTCTCGGATTTTCGAAAAAAGAGGAAGAAAAAAAATCATATTTTTATGAGAAAGTCTGCGTTGTAATATTGCAGAGGCAATAACCGGAGTTTAAACCGTTGGATCGAGCTGAAATTTGGTCAGCACGTTTAAAACTTGAGAAGAAATATTTTGAATGGTGGAGATTGTGTTTGAAGCTCTGTGTGGATGGAAATAAGCAAAACAAAATAGGTCAGGTTTTGGGCGATTTAGTTCTGCGCGGTCGAGGGAAAAGAGTCGTTTCTCACAAACCAACCGTTAGATCCAACTGTAATTTGGACAGCACGTTCATGACTTGTAGAGGTAAATTATGGACGGTGGTGATTGGGTTTTCTCATTCCTAGAGTTATAAAAATTGAACGGAAAATGGTGTTCTTGGGTGAGGTTTTTCTAAATTAATCTCTTGTGTGCGTATGCCCGCCCGGTCAGATCTGCCGCCAAGACCAACCTGGTCAGATCCGCCGCCGGAAACACCGTGTGACTTCTGACTCCAGTATCAAAAAAATAAAATCAAGCCATTACGGGATGTCGCTTACCATCATTGCTCGTCACAACACTGAGTCGCACGGTCGGATCTCTTTCATATCTTCGCCACAAACGTCATCGGAGATGTGAGCCCAACAAGCAACCACCATGGGTGGTCCGCCATTGATTACTCTCTATCCCAACATCATCGGAGATGTGAGCCCAACAAGCAACCACCATGGGTGGTCCGCCGTTGATTACTCTCTATCCCAATGTCAAAGGAGATGTGAGCCCAACAAGCAACCACCATGGGTGGTCCGCCGTTGATTACTTTCTATCCCAACGTCATCGGATATGTGAGCCCAACAAGCAACCACCATGGGTGGTCCGCCGTTGACTACTCTCTATCCCAACGTCGTCGGAGATGTGAGCCCAACAAGCAACCACCATGGGTGGTCCGCAGTTGACTACTCTTTATCCCAACATCATCGGAGGTGCGAGCCCAACAAGCAACTACCATGGGTAGTCTACCATTGATTGCTCTCCACCTCACGGTGCGAGCCCGACAAGCAACCACCATGGGTGGTCCGCCGTCGACTACTCTCCACCTCGACGAGTTGAATATCTTGTTTGTTGGATAGCTTTGATAAAAAAATTGAGTTCATGAAGTACCATTATATAGTAGTGGATTCATGGATAATTATGGACTCATGGATAATTATGGAAATTATTTGTGGATAATTATAGAAGCTACTAGTGGACTCATGGATAATTATGGAGATTATTGTGAGGTGCGCAAGCTCTACAAAATTGTAGGAGATTCTTTACTACAAATAACTTTGATAATTTTGGGTAAGGGTCATGAAATCTTGGTGAACAAGAAACGAATCTTTTGCGATTCCTTCACAACAAGACATTCTGTCCGTGAACAAATCGCAAGGGGGCATTTGTAAGCAATTAAAATTCACGGTCCAATCAAATGACGACACGTGGATTTTATTGATTAAATATCAATTTTAATTTATTATATTTTATTTTGGGGATTTAATAAATTAATTCCTAAAATAGATTAATAAATAATTGATAATTAATTTAATACCCAACAAATTAAGTAGGGTTTAAATTAAGTAAAGCTTGACCCCTAAGTTAAGTAAAGCATGGAAGGTTCCAGAATTAGGTCAAATTAAGTAATGACCAATCAAGCTGTGATATATTTGGAACGGCCCAAGCCCGCATAACTAGGTCAAATCTGTCATGGACCAATCAGATTGCGAGATATTTATGGAGTATCATCATCCTTCACCTATATAAGGAGCCCTCCTTCATTCACTCCAGACAGATTAAAAGACTTGAAGACATAAACGCTCTGAAGAGATCAAGAACACGAGCAGCGCTCCCTTGAGATCTTCAAGCATCTTCAAGTCAAGAACGTCAAGCGATTCGGGATTAAGGTGCGGAGCCCCCCAAATCAAGCGTTCTTCATATACTAAGTTCTTCGGTGTTCTTCGCGCCAAGAACAGCATACGACTCGGGATTAAGGTGCTAAGCCCCCCAGATCGAGTGTTCTTCGGATCAAGTACGTTTAATCCAAACAAAGGCTCGACGCTTCTGGATTAACGTTATAAGGTCCCAAATCCGAGTTCGGACAAGCTTCAACTGAAGATCCGACTCAAAACACACAGTCAACGCGGTCAACGCAGTCAAAGTCAAAGCCAAAGTCAAGCCAAATTGGTTCGAGAGAAGAATCAGAGGATTGATAGAGATTGTTTCCTTAATCATCAAGTTTAATCCAGTGGTCCGCCGTTGACTACTCTCTATCCCAACGTCATCGGAGATGTGAGCCCAACAAGCAACCACCATGGGTGGTCCGCCGTTGACTACTCTCTATCCCAACATCATCGGAGGTGCGAGCCCAACAAGCAACTACCATGGGTAGTCTACCATTGATTGCTCTCCACCTCACGGTGCGAGCCCGACAAGCAACCACCATGGGTGGTCCGCCGTCGACTACTCTTCACCTCGACGAGTTGAGTCTTGTGTGTTGGATAGCTTTGATAAAAAAATTGAGTTCATGAAGTACCATTATATAGCAGTGGATTCATGGATAATTATGGAAATTACTTGTGGACTCATGGATAATTATGAAAATTATTCATGGATAATTATGGAAATTACTAGTGGACTCATGGATAATTATGGAGATTATTGTGAGGTGCGCAAGCTCTTTAAAATTGTAGGAGATTCTTTACTACAAATAACTTTGATAATTTTAGGTAAGGTTCATGAAATCTTGGTGAACAAGAAACAAATCTTTTGCGATTCCTTCACAACAAGACATTCTGTCCGTGAACAAATCGCAAGGGGGCATTTGTAAGCAATTAAAATTCACGGTCCAATCAAATGGCGACACGTGGATTTTATGGATTAAATATCAATTTTAATTTATTATATTTTATTTTTGGGGATTTAATAAATTAATTCCTAAAATAGATTAATAAATAATTGATAATTAATTTAATACCCAACAAATTAAATAGGGTTTAAATTAAGTAAAGCTTGACCCCTAAGTTAAGTAAAGCATGGAAGGTTCCAGAATCAGGTCAAATTAAGCAATGACCAATCAAGCTGTGATATATTTGGAACGGCCCAAGCCCGCAGAACCAGGCCAAATCTGTCATAGACCAATCAGATTGCGAGATATTTATGGGGCATGCTCATTCCTCACCTATATAAGGAGCCCTCCTTCATTCACTCCAACAGGGACTCAAATACTTGAAGACATAAACGCTCTGAAGAGATCAAGAACACGAGCAGCGCTCCCTTGAGATCTTCAAGCATCTTCAAGTCAAGAACGACAAACGATTCGGGATTAAGGTGTGGAGCCCCCCAAATCAAGCGTTCTTCATATACTGAGTTCTTCGGTGTTCTTCGCGCCAAGAACAGCATACGACCCGGGATTAAGGTGCTAAGCCCCCCAGATCGAGTGTTCTTCGGATCAAGTACGTTTAATCCAAATAAAGGCTCGACGCCTCTGGATTAACGTTATAAGATCCAAATTCAAGTTCGGACAAGCTTCAACTGAAGATCCGACTCAACATACACAGTCAACAAGTCAAAGTCAAGTCAAAGTCAAAGTCAAATTGGTTCGAGAGAAGAATCAGAGGATAAATAGAGATTGTTTCCTTAATCATCAAGTTCAATCCATCTGGATTATCATTGTAATTCTTTTGTGTTTATTTTATTATAAATACAAAAATTTGTTATTACAATCTTAATAACAGACAAATTTGAACTAAATACAGTGTACTATGAGGTAAACAATTTCTCAGATTTATATTAGGAAATTGGAATATTTGGATGTATATTCGGGTAGAGGGGTGATAAATAAATTGAATTGAACAATAATTGTGTGTTTTTAATAATTAGGTACTCATATTTTTTTTATTAAAAGTATTAGTATTTATAACATGTATTGTTTCTGAAATAATTTTTTTAAATGATTGTTATTTACTAGGAGTATCATTATATGATTTTTTATTAAATTGTTATCAACTTTTATTCATTCACGAAATTTAAAATTAAGTAATATTATTTTTTAATATAATATTATCACTTTTTGTTCGTTTCACCGAATAATTTCGCATAGAAACTTTACTATTAAATTTAGTTAGCACAATTAATTTGTACTCGCTCCGTCGCACAATAACTTACACTGTTACTATAGATACGTAGTTTTAAAGAAAAGTTATTTTTGGAGGGTGGTGTGGTGTTTTTAAATAATAAATAAATTATAAAGTATGTTATGTATGTTAGGTGGGACTTAGGAGTGGTAAACTTATAATTAAGATAAATTTTTAAAGTTAGAAATTGATATAATTTTTTTTGGTAGTGCAAATTATTGTGAGACGAACAGAAACAAAGAGTAGTTTATTTTGGGAGATAACATTATAAAATTATAATACACACGTGCGGTTGGAATTACGAGGAATCTCGAGTAAAGCAAAAATGAGAAGAACAAATAAAAAGAGGTGGGAATAATATCCAAAATTGCAATTAATTGGAAGTTTAATTTCGTATTAGGCTAGTATATGTATGCTTAATTGATAAAACGTGGTACTACTGAAAGTCACTTTAGACATTCCACGTGCAACCATTCATGGATTTGTAATTATAAGCATATTATTTGAAAAGTTAGGACATTTTATCAAAAAGTATAATTATCAACACCATTTAAAAAAGAAATGAAGTTTGGTTAATGAAAAGCTTAATTACCATCTCAAGTTGGAAAAACTGTTGGATAATTAATGCTTTTTTGTAATTTTGTGGACTAATATTAAATATATGGAGTATATATTAGTTTGTATATTTTACCAATAATTCAATTGGAGTCATGTAGATGACGGTCCTACACATCATCATATAAGAAATAGATTATTAATGAGATATGAATTAAATAAAAAATAAACAAAAATAATAATAATGATAATGATATGAGAAATGATAATTGATTCTTAAAAATCTAGTTAGCATTCGTGCTGCATATGGTCATGTATTCTAACTCTCAAAATCTTAATTACTGTTGATAGTACTCTCAAGTATTCTAATTATACATCAAACTAATGTTATCCTATGTACAAATTGTTAAAAGAACCACATAATAAAAATATTACCTAATTACATGTGAAATTACAATTATATCTATTAAATTATAGTTAAATTTTAAAATTAAAAATTAGATTTTATGAATAAAATTGTACACTTTACATAAAAATAAAGAGAGGGACTAGGGTACAATGGTTGTACCAATTGAATTGGTAGAACCTTGGTCCCTATTTGCCTATTTTTGTAGCACTCACGAGCAAGAATACTCGATCGTTGTAGTAGTATATTGTTGAGAGTTGAATTTCACGCATTTTACATATGCACATTACACCGTTTTGCTTAGGAAAGTTATTATTTTTGCATGGAATTGTGTACATTTGAGTATTTACATGATTTTGATGCTACTAAGGTGTTTTGTTGAGTTTTGAAGGGTAAAACATGATCAAAAGTTCAAAGTTGGATGAGGAGTGAAAGTGAGAAGGAATGCTGAAAAATACAGTCCATGTTGCACAAATTTTCTGTATTCTTGTAGAAGTCCAAATTGATCATGTCATATATGATTGGAAAGCCACAGAAGAGAGAGTCATTTTGACATAAAGAACACCCCAATTGGATTCCAAACGAGAAAGTTATGATCAAAGTGCTAACGTCGCACATGCTGTACCGAGCAGCCACTTTTCATGACTTTTTACATATTCAAATGTTGGAGTTTCTCAGAGTTCTTTATATGGATAGAAAGCCAAGGAAAATAGGAACACGTGAGCACAAAAATTATTCAAATTGGAGTCCTTATGAAGAAGTTATGCTCAAAATGGTGAAGTCGCGCAGTGCAGTCTCCGCAGCTCGGGAGGCCGCTCGGCTCGAGCGGGACCAACATTTTGCGAATTTCCAGCCGAGTGGGATGTCCACAGAGCCTACACGACGTTCCCGTTTCACCCATATGCTGCTCGGCAGGTTTGGGGGCCGCTCGGCCATTGGCTCGGCTCGAGCAAGATGCCGAGCGGCCCAGTTCAGGGCCCAGACGGGGCCTGTTCGATGCAGCAGTGTATATATACCCTCAAATCGTGATTCTGAAGCAGTTTCGATCGCGAAAAAGCCCTGCATCAGTCCTAGAAACAATTAGGGAGATCGAGACACAAATTGGAGAGAACCCATCCATAATCCATCATCAATTCACACCTCCAACACCTCCATATCAGATTTACAACCTGATTTCATCCTCCATCCAATTCCACAAGGGTTTCAAGTGCTAATTAAGGGAAAATCAAGCAATTGAAGAGACGGAGAAAGACTACGTCTACACTAGGGTTTCATAATTCCTATCTTTCTCTTTCTTTTACTTTGATTTTTGGTATGAATTGCTTAGCCATGAGTGTTGCTTGTGACCTCATGGGCTAATTTTATATACAGTTCTAGGGTTTGATGGATTGATTTAATTGATTTGGGAATTTAGACCAAAGATTGAGATTTTATGCAGTTGAGCTTTTGATTTTACTTATTTTATTAAGACTTGCTTATCTGCTTCGTAACGTCTTCATAATATATTCATGACATCCGCTATAATGCTTGGATTATTGTGTTAGCTTGTGTGCGTTCATGATTGGTATTGTCTATCTGTTAGGGATTAGAGTAGCTCCGCTATAAGCACTTTAATTTCATGAACTGGTTAATTAAATACTTGATTAGTTTAGTGGAACAATGCAATTAGACAATCAAGTAGGAAGTGAATAGAACCTTGTAGTAATTCCAGAAAATATCTTGTTAGTCGGGCTTACCATCCGGAGGTATTGTTGCTTGCTTTGATTAGTATCTAGGAATAAGGCTTGGTAATATTTGTGCACCTTAGGATTTAAATCAGATTAGACTGTTAGCTTTGAATCGAATCATATTCGGTGGGATAACAGGGATATGTGGTGTATTTTCAGTGAAACTGCATAAATGAGCAATCGTAAGTTTAATAACCCAAATTAATTGGTCTCTACCTGATACCTTAGAACTGTTCGTCATCTCTTGATTAGAAACTTGCTTTTATTTTATTTTATTGCTTTTAATTATTCTGCAATTTATTATTTAAGTATTTTAGTTAATTCGCAACAAAATATTGAAAATCGGTTACCTTATTCTAATTAAGCTAGTATAATTAGGAAATAAATAGTTAGCTGTCCCTTGGGTTCGATAATTTAACTTGGTCACTTACCGCTACAATTGATATCCTTCATACTTGGGGATTAAATTATAGTGCGCAGAAAAAGCCTATCAAATTTTTGGCGCCGTTGCCGGGGACGGCTTAATTATTTATTTTTCTTTTATTGCTAGTTTAATTAGGACTTTTTATTGCTTTTTTTTATTTTTCTTATTTGGATATATTCTGACTATAAATTATCTTTGAGGTACTGAGATGGACGAAATATTGAAAAGATATGGAAATCAGAATGTTATGGATCCTTCTCCATGCATAGACAAAATATTGAAACGCTATGAAAATCATAATGCTATGGTTCCTTCTCCATATTACATGGATGAGAGGAATTATGGTTATGATTCTTTAGTGAATCAAAGTCATTCTCAATACTACAGTCAAGTCAGATATGAAGATGAATGGTCTTGTGCTTACAATAAAAATTTATATCAACCTTATCAAGAGAACACTTATTCTGGATCGATCGGAGTTTCCCAAGAATTACAAGACGCATTTGATACTTCCATCAAGAAGCATGAAGAAAACATGGGAATATTGGAAGCTCTAGAAAGAAAGATGAAAGTTCAATCGCAGGAAAGGGAAGTTGCATCACAGGAGTTTCATGAAAGAACGAGAGAGATAAACAATCTTCTTACGAACATCTCTTCAAGTTTAAATACTCAACTTCAACAAGAGGAAAGAATTGATGAAGAAGAGTTTGAAGAAGATATTGTTTTTCCATTGTGCCCTGGAATGCAGTTTGAAGGTCCTATGTTGTTGTTTAAGGAAGAAGAAGTCGAAGAGGAGTCCACTCGATTAAGTCAAGCGGCTCCACTCGAATTGAGCTATCAACTGGAGAAAATTTTTGAGGCAAAGGAAGTGATTGATGAAGAATTTGACGATGTTGAAAAAGAAAAGAAAGAAGAAGAGCAAAGTCATGAAGCAACCGAAGAGGACTTGAAGAATGAAATGAGCATTTCTAAACCTTTAAACTCTTTAAGTTGCATTGAATTTGATGATATTATTTCTATTGACTTTGTTTTACCTAATGATTCCTCACATATTTTTAGGGATAAAAAGGAGTTAGAAGAGAAGTTGGGAATTTTCGTCGGAAGAAGGAATAAGTGGTGGAGTAGAATGAAGAGGTTGATGAAATTTGATCTTAACATGGTTGGCAAGGTCAAGATAAATTTTAAGAATGCCAACGAGGCCATCCCTTGCCATAAGTATTGGATTGATGAAGAAGCACAGCGATTAGAATACGATGGAAAGGATGAAAGATATCCATGGCCATTCCGATGAGCTTGAGGTATTACGTCGTGACTCTCCGACGTTAAACATGAGCGCCTGTTGGGGGCTGTCCCTCCCGGTTTAATTGCTTTTCTATGTCTGTGTTGGTGTAATAATTTTATTAGGTATTGCTCGACTACGGTATATACTTCTTTGCAAACTTAGTTACTCACTTTGTTTGATCTAAGTTTGGGGGGAGGTTACGTACATACCTTGTCTTGTAGTACCAAGTAAAATTTTTGCATTGTGTTGTTGCTTGGAGGGTCGATTTTTTACGGATTTTTAATATTTTCAATTTATTTGATGATGTTGAGGGTTCGATTTTTTGCGATTTTCCAGGTTTCGTGTTGTTTTTGTTTGTGTTTATTTATTTTGTGTTAATCCTAGTGTTGGTATAGTTGATTTTTGGTTCTCTATGATGATTTTCTGATTTTTCTTGGCACTTGATGGTATTTTTGTGTGAATGTGTTTGAGAAGCAGTTTGAGATTGTGCTTGGATATTGAGATACTTGAAATTTATTTATGTGCATGAAAGATTAGCTATGTAACTTTATTAGGATTGCTCGTTCATTCCTATAGCCATGTGAGATTTTGAGCCTTTTGAAATCATGACCAATTGCATGATTCAGTTTATTCTTGTGAGTATCGTTCATGCACACGTATTCTAGAACTTGGCTTTATATCTTGCTTGAAGCTACGTGTTTAATTAAATAATAGGAAATGATCTTAGGCCATCTTTGTTGTTTATTAGTCACTAGCTAAATTATTATCCTACCTATTGAAAATATCCGTAGCCAACCCTTTTGAGCCTAAAAGCCTTATTTGTTGGAAGCCTATGTGATTAGCCAATTGATCCCTTTGTTAGTCTTTAAAAATACCTACCTAGTAGAGAGTTGAAGGAGTCAATTTGGTATATTGAGAAGAAACATAAAAGGAGAATAAGTTGGAAGTGATGAAAATTGTTGAAAAGAGTAGTTAAATTGTTGCATAAAGGGGTAGTGCCCGAAACTGGTACCCCATGAAAAGGGTAGTGCCTGAAACTGGTACCCTTATTTGAAAAAGAAAAAAAAAGAGAAAAGAAAAGAGGGAAGAAGAATAGAAATTTTCAAGTAAGGATGTGGTGTTCAAAAGTGAAGGAGGAATCAAATTGCAAGAAGCATTGAAGAGCGTTGAAGAAGAAAGAAGAAAGTAAAGCTGTTTGTTGAAAAGCTGTAAGTCTTCTTTGATTCTCTACTAGTGATTGAGTCACGATATCCATATATTTCCTACCTTTACCAAAGAGCCAACATTACGACCTAATGCAAGACCTTTGTGATCCTATTGTTGAAATTATTCATTTAGTCGAGAGTTGAGATGATTGCCAAGCTTATGGTTACGCGTGTGTTTGAATTGACTTTGAGTGTAAACACCTTACCCTGAAGTGTATATCTCACACTTGAGCGATGAGCGTAAATACTACCAGAGAGAATGGGTGGAAGAGCATTCCGAATGAGTAAAATAGTTGATTTGATTTGTATGTTTTTAGATGGATGGTTATCTTGTATCCCAAGTATGATATTTAAATTGTTATATTGTGTTGAATGTTTTTCTGCTGTGAAATTTCCTCTCAATTACTCTATTGGTTTTTAATGTCGTTGCCTCGGGACGAGCAACATGTAAGTTTGGGAGTTTGTTGAGAGTTGAATTTCACGCATTTTACATATGCACATTACACCGTTTTGCTTAGGAAAGTTATTATTTTTGCATGGAATTGTGTACATTTGAGTATTTACATGATTTTGATGCTACTAAGGTGTTTTGTTGAATTTTGAAGGGTAAAACATGATCAAAAGTTCAAAGTTGGATGAGGAGTGAAAGTGAGAAGGAATGCTGAAAAATACAGTCCATGTTGCAAAAATTTTCTGTATTCTTGTAGAAGTCCAAATTAATCATGTCATATATGATTGGAAAGCCACAGAAGAGAGAGTCATTTTGACATAAAGAACACCCCAATTGGATTCCAAACGAGAAAGTTATGATCAAAGTGCTAACGTCGCACATGCTGTACCGAGCAGCCATTTTCATGACTTTTTACATATTCAAATGTTGGAGTTTCTCAGAGTTCTTTATATGGATAGAAAGCCAAGGAAAATAGAAACACGTGAGCACAAAAATTATTCAAATTGGAGTCCTTATGAATAAGTTATGCTCAAAATGGTGAAGTCGCGCAGTGCAGTCTCCGCAGCTCGGGAGGCCTCTCGGCTCGAGCGGGACCAACATTTTGCGAATTTCCAGCCGAGTGGGATGTCCACAGAGCCTACACGACGTTCCCGTTTCACCCATATGCTGCTCGGCAGGTTTGGGGGCCGCTCGGCCATTGGCTCGGCTCGAGCAAGATGCCGAGCGGCCCAGTTCAGGGCCCAGACGGGGCCTGTTCGATGCAGCAGTGTATATATACCCTCAAATCGTGATTTTGAAGCAGTTTCGATCGCGAAAAAGCCCTGCATCAGTCCTAGAAACAATTAGGGAGATCGAGACACAAATTGGAGAGAACCCATCCATAATCCATCATCAATTCACACCTCCAACACCTTCATATCAGATTTACAACCTGATTTCATCCTCCATCCAATTCCAAAAGGGTTTCAAGTGCTAATTAAGGGAAAATCAAGCAATTGAAGAGACGGAGAAAGACTACGTCTACACTAGGGTTTCATAATTCCTATCTTTCTCTTTCTTTTACTTTGATTTTTGGTATGAATTGCTTAGCCATGAGTGTTGCTTGTGACCTCATGGGCTAATTTTATATACAGTTCTAGGGTTTGATGGATTGATTTAATTGATTTGGGAATTTAGACCAAAGATTGAGATTTTATGCAGTTGAGCTTTTGATTTTACTTATTTTATTAAGACTTGCTTATCTGCTTCGTAACGTCTTCATAATATATTCATGACATCCGCTATAATGCTTGGATTATTGTGTTAGCTTGTGTGCGTTCATGATTGGTATTGTCTATCTGTTAGGGATTAGAGTAGCTCCGCTATAAGCACTTTAATTTCATGAACTGGTTAATTAAATACTTGATTAGTTTAGTGGAACAATACAATTAGACAATCAAGTAGGAAGTGAATAGAACATTGTAGTAATTCCAGAAAATATCTTATTAGTCGGGCTTACCATCCGGAGGTATTGTTGCTTGCTTTGATTAGTATCTAGGAATAAGGCTTGGTAATATTTGCGCACCTTAGGATTTAAATCAGATTAGACTGTTAGCTTTGAATCGAATCATATTCGGTGGGATAACAGGGATATGTGGTGTATTTTCAGTGAAACTGCATAAATGAGCAATCGTAAGTTTAATAACCCAAATTAATTGGTCTCTACCTGATACCTTAGAACTGTTCGTCATCTCTTGATTAGAAACTTGCTTTTATTTTATTTTATTGCTTTTAATTATTCTGCAATTTATTATTTAAGTATTTTAGTTAATTCGCAACAAAATATTGAAAATCGGTTACCTTATTCTGATTAAGCTAGTATAATTAGGAAATAAATAGTTAGCTGTCCCTTGGATTCGATAATTTAACTTGGTCACTTACCGCTACAATTGATATCCTTCATACTTGGGGATTAAATTATAGTGCGCAGAAAAAGCCTATCATATATCCCAAGAAAAATTATCAATCCACAAAGGAGTTATGTTCGGACTAGCAAAATACGTGAGCTCATGTTCATGTTGTTTTTGTAAAGATGATCGGGGGTTTTGAGATTGATTAACAATTGAAGCAATTAGCAAGTAAATAAGAGAGCGAATAGGAGAAATGACAAGTAAAGATGAATAACAAGTAAAGAAAATGAGTGCTAAAGTTCAAGTATGGAAAAACATGGGATTAGAAATATCCAAGCACACTCGATTCATATTATCATGCAAAAGGAATTCAACTCAATTGATGTAGACTAAGGGTGATCACGATTGTATCTTAAGCTCCCTTTCGGGTTACAAAGGTTGTTGATCCATTTTAGACTCCCAAAAGTACTTAAGATCAAAGCCCCCTTCCATCTAGGTACTAGTTAGATTAAACTCTTCCTTTTTGTGTACTAAGGCCAACGAATGGATTGGTTCCCCTCATTGAATTCAAATATCCTTTCGGTCAAACCCAAACTCAATGTCTATTCATGCCTTCCTAATACTATAGAGGGTCGTTTCTGTCTCACTCCAAGCAATACATACATGAGCATCATGATAGCATTTAATTACCATAAATCAATTCATTGATCAACAATCCATTAAACCAATAATCAATTATGAATAACAAACCATGTCATCACAACATCAAGACAATTAAACTCCATGAATAGAAATTAACATCAATTAAATCAAAAACCAATTTAATCCACAAGATAATACAAATCTAATATGCTCTTCATGTTCCTAATCCCACTAGATGGATTAGCCTAACATGATAAAGGTAACAAAACACATAAATGATTCATTACAAATACCCATAGTCTTAAATTCAAAAGAAAATCAAAAGAGATGTGAATCTTCCCCAACAATTTCTTGGAGAGAATCTTCAATACTCATGGATCTCCAACTCTAGCTCTTGATTTCTTGAGATCTCTCACATCCAATGGAAGAGATGAAGTTTTGATGGAGAATTAATGGAGATGATGAAAATGGATCAAGATGGATGAAGGTGGATGGAGATTATGGTGTGAAATTGAAGGAAAGGTGTGTGATGTGTGTGTAGAGGATGGGATTTCAGATCTTCTCTCTCAAAGTGTTAAAATAAGGTCTATTTATACCCCATGTGGGCCTTCTAGAAGATTCCAGCATTTTCTGCATTTTTGCACCAACACGGCTCGAGCTCCGCCGCACGCTCCGTGTTCTAACACAGCGCACGAGTCGTGTTCCGCACTCGGCCACAGGGGTGGCCGTGTTGTGTTTTCTGACGTTGTCGTACGGCTTTCTGGACAGGGCCGTGCGCGGTGCACGACTTTCTGGACAGACCCGTGCGCGGTGCACGGGCCGTGTGTTTGTACTGGGCACGGGTCGTGTTCTGCACTCGGCCACAGGCGTGACCGAGTTGGTGTTTCGAGTGTCAGCGCACGGCCATTCTGACAGGGCCGTGCGCTGTACACGACCCGTGTTGTGCAGCTTCCGTTTTTGCCCGTTCTTCCTCGTTTCAACTCCGAATTTAGATCCGCTTTTTCCTATGCCTTTCTTATCATATCTAGCATCCAATAAAAAGTGAAAATCATAGGTTTAAGCTCATTCACACATATTTTTATAAAAACACAAAACACAACCAAATAACATACAAATACGGATAAAATAATACGAAAACACATATAAAAAGACACTAAAATATAGGTGAAAATAGCGCCAATCAGTCCCCATCCTTCTTAATTAATTTATGCTCCTTCATTAACGTTGTTTTTTTATTTTATTTTTAAATTTATTTAATTTAAATGACTATTATACCCTAAACCCTAAACCCTAGGGATAAATTATATCCTAAATCACAAGGGTAAAATTACAATTATACCCTAAACCCTAAGGATAAATTATACTCTAAATCACAAGGGTAAAATCACAATTATACCCTAAACCCTATGGGATAAATTATACCCTAAACCACAAGGGTAAAATTACAATTATACCCTAAACCCTAAACCCTAATGATAAATTATACCCTAAACCACAAGGATAAAATTACAATTATACCCTAAACCCTAAACCCTAGGGGATAAATTATACCCTAAACCACAAGGGTAAAATTACAAGTATACCCAAAACCCTAAACCCTAGGGATAAATTATACCTAAACCACAAGAGTAAAATTGTAATTATATTCCTAAAATTAAATAAAAAAATTAAAAAATAATAATAAAACACAACAGTTTAAAAAAAATAAAAAATAAAAAATGAGGAAAACACACCCTGAAGGTGAAGGAAATAGGTTGTACAGGGAGTTGTACTAATTGAAGGTTGTATACAAGTATTTGCCAAAAATAAAATAGAATATGAACTATAAACATAAAATATTACGTTAGCTATAAAAGTAAAATTATAATTATACATTTATTTTGAGATTCTGAGAAATTTGAAAATTATAAATAAGTCATACATGTTTGTTTTAAATTTTAGTATGATAAATTCTAATTTTGTGTTAATTTAGATAAGAGGTGAGTAGTAATATGTGTACGAGAATATTAATTGATGTTAGAAAAAAAATAAGAGAAATGGGAGATAGAATGTATAAAAATTATTAAGTTAATGATTAATATTAATATTTACAGATGTACTATTTGAGGTGATTAATTTTTAAAAGGTAGGTATGATTTTATAAACTAAAATTTGATTTTCTAAACACAAACTAAACTATGCTAAACGTTAACATTAATAAATTTAAAAAATAAGATAAAGAATTGTGTAAAATTGTATCATGCATGTTCTTATGTGAGACGGAATAAAAGTGATAAATATCATTAATGAAAAAAGATATTTAATCTATAAAAGTTGATAATGGTGCTTCATGAACAATTTATAGTATAAATATAAGTAACATTTTATAGCAAAAGTGATACTCCTTCGTCCTAAAAAAAACTCTTTAAAGCGGATGAAATGAGTAATTAATTATGAAAGCATAAAATGATTTTAATTAAAACAGACTCACACAAAACTTATCATAAATTATCAATTTGGGGTTTGAATTATTTTTTCTAACAATGCGAGACCTGAAATATGTATAATTATTAATTTGGGGCCTGAATTTAGGCCATAAATTGATAAAATAGGAAATAATATTTGATAAATTTAGGTCTCGAATTGATTGTTATACATATTTTATGTCGCGAATTGATAGAAAAAATAATTCAAGTTTCAAATTGATAATTCACCTATTTTTAGGTATTGAATGGATAAAATTCTTATTTATAAACTTTTTAATAGTTTCGACGAAACTTGTGTGTCAAGATCCACGAACTTCTACAGTAATCAAAGCATTTTTAGGGGGGGGGGGGGGTGAATATTAAATAAAGTCAATTTACAGAATTCTTTATTTATTTATTTATTTAAATAGCCACATGCTAATATCTCATTTCAAAATCCAAATCGAAGATGAGATAATCAGATAAGCTCGCCGTCGGAATTGATTAAGAAAACAAATTTATTCATTTTTAAGGAAGAAGAAAGAGATGAGAAGTGCATAGTTGTTATAGAGGAAAAAAGCGAAAGTAAATAATAAAGAAATGAAAAAGGATAATATAAAAATAGATTTAAGGGGTAGTTCGTGCAATATTTTAATATCACTAAGAAATAGTATATACTCCATATTAAGAATTAAAATAGGAGTATATTTTATTTTATTTTGTTTTAATTTAAGAGTGCAAAACAATTTACGAGTCAAAACTAGTAATATATAGTGCCAAACTGCCACGTCCATGAGAAGAACACTTGGTAGGTAGAAGATTACTTTATAGCAATTCTTGATGTTTCGTAAGATGTTCCATTCTTAAGTAAAGTTTTATTTAAACAATTTTATTAATTTTTTAAAATATTTTATATTTTTAAATAATAAATAAAGTGTAAAATAATGTTATAATTATGTGGAAATAATAAATTTAAAATTAAAATGGAGTAACTTTTATTAAAATATGGTGTTTTCTAGTTGAAAGAGGGAAGGTATTGATTAGGAAATAAATGAACGTGAAAATTACAAAAGATTATGTAGAATGAAGGAAGTATAGGAGTAATTAACAGTAAAAGTGAGAAAATTACTATAATTGCTATTGTCACTCGATATACTGCTAACACAAAATTTATTGTGAGACGTTAATAACGTGAGATGGGTTGTAATACGGGTCGATCTGCTATTAAAATATCATTGCTATATAGATAAAGTATGTTAATTCATAGTTAAATTATGTTTACTTAAAGTATGATTAATTATGAATTAAAATATATTTTTAAAGTGTTATAGTATGATTCACTGCAAGCATACTTTAACTAGTATAAATATATTTTACCTACATAATAATTTAATAATGAGTCAACTCGTCTCAAAATCCGTCTCATAAATACCCGTCTCTCAAGTGAGTATCTCTACTGCTAAATATAGTCAGTGAAGCAATAATAATAATTAAAAAAGGAAAACCTAATATAATCAACATTACGAAAAAATCCAAAGATCTCACTACAGTTCCATAAATAAGATAACAACCTCTCATATGAGAATCAATTGAGAGAAAGGAGTTCTGGTCTTTTTTTTTTCTTCTTTCTTTTTGTGTTTTTACGTAAGAATTTGACTAAAATTTTTGTTTTAGAATCCAACTATAAATTGCCAAACATATATCAGTCAAACAATTTCCTAATAAATAAATCTATGGTGGCTGTGCAATTTGCAAAGTAGTGCAAGTCAAACTTGATCTTAATAGATCTTACTACTTTCTTTAAACCATAAATACAACAGTGCTTATTGTTATTTTGGCAAAAATTGTGAGAGAGCATCTCACTCCAGGGTGATAAGATGGATAATAAGAAATAATATTTGAATGAAAAAATGATACTCAATTTATAAAAAGTTAGAATATTAATGTAATTAATTATTTCATAAATAAATTATACAGATAAAAAAAATGACAATTTTTTAAAGAAAAATGATAACATTTCTAGTGAAATTAAAATTTACTCATACGTATGTTGCACAGAATATATTACAATTATTTACCTTTTAAATTTAAATTGTTATTTTATATTATTTATTCAATTATTTGAAATCATACATTTTATAAATAAATTGTTAATTATTTATATATAATATATAAATGTATTTTAAATTAAAAACTGTTAATTATTAAATATATATATATATATATATTTTTTTTTTTTTTTGCTAATTTATATTGTTAATCAAAAAATTTTAAAATTTCTAAAAACCTTTAAAAAAAAGAAAAAAAAGAAGAGAAGAGAAGAGTACAAGGTAAAATTTGATTCCATTCTTAAAAAATACAAGCATACCAAATATAATCATTAACTAGGAGAGATATTTTTAATGCTAACCAAACAATATGCAAACCTATTTCTATTCTACACTATTATCTATTATCATTATGATTCTCATTTTAATTCATTATGATTCTCATTTTAATTTCTTATAATAAACCTATATTAATAAACCAAACACTCGTTGAAAAATCCCAAATATTGAATGAATTAGTGAGGTGTTAATGAGAATAAATGAAACAAAAAAAGGAGATTTGGTTATGGACTTTCTCCTGAGCAGGACGCTGCCCCATTCGTTTGAGAAGGTACCCGCCCCGACATCATCACGTTTCTTGAAAATGACCCGACCCTCTGCTACTGCTTTTTCGCTAAAACCAAATTCACTAAATGTGTGTCGCTCTCCTATTGCTTGGAACCCAAGATTGTTTTCATTTCAATTTTATTTTAATAATTTATATTCTCTCGAAATTTTATGTTTACTTCCCTATCCTTTATTTATCTTGCTATTTTTGTCCGTCATAGTATAAAGTATACATTTTTTTTTGCATTAATGTGATATACAAAATAAGGGATAAAATTTTTTTTTGCCCCATAAGTTTGGCCATGTATAATTTTTGCCACAAAAAAAATAACATTTGGGCATTTGTCCCACTATCTTCATAATTGCGTCAATGTTGCCCCGTTTCCATCGGAATTTGACATTTTCACTGGAATCGATTACGTGCATATCACGTAACATCGGATTTGACATTTCCCGGCGGGAAATTTTTTTGTCCCGTAAGTTTGGTCATGTACACTTTTTGCCCCAAAAAAGATAAGATTTGGGCATTTGTCCCAATATCTTTATAGTTGCGCCAATATTGTCCATTTTTCCCAAAATTTATTATTTTCACTATAATCAATCACATGCGTGTCACGTTATTATCGGATTTGGCATTTCTCGGCTAATTTACTGACCTGGCGACACAGTGGCATCCACATCAACAACAACAATGATAATATTTTATTGAAAATTTAATTAAAAAAATACCCTCCATCAATGCACTCAATTCTCACGTGCCCTCCACGTACTTCCACCATCTTCGCAAACTCCCTATTTTTGTCAATTAGAGGATCCCTCGTTTACCCTCTCACCACCATGGGCGGCAACCATTGGATCTTCCGCTCGCACCACCTTACTCATGCCACCAAGCTCCCTATCATCATCTACTTCCACGGCGGAGGATTCGTATTCTTGAGTGCCACCACTCCATATTCTTCCACGAGTCCGTATGGTTGCTCACGTTCCTTCCCTCATCGCTTCCGTCGAGTAATACCTAGCATTGAAGAGTCGTCTTCTGGAGGCGTACGACGACCTCATGGACGAAATGCAGTGGGCTAAAACCTAAGCACTTGTCGGTCGTGACGCCAACCCTTCGATCGAAGAATTCATTGAATTCTCTAAGATTTTCCTTGAAAAGTTGGTAAAGGTGATGTATTGTAACACATAGATCAAGGGATCAAATCCATATAATTATAATTTAATTTTTTTATTTTATAAAGTGTTACATAAACTTTTTTGTTGTAACATTTATAAAGTGTTACTAAAGTAAATGTAACAATTTTTTAAGTGTTACTATATTAAGAAAAAGTGTTACATAAGACAATAGGTAACAAGGACAACAACGACACCTCTAAAAGTGTTATCTATCATCTATAATAATACATTTAAGCCATTAGATAACATTTTTTACGTGTTGCGTAAAGCCATTTATGTTGTAGTGGCAACCGTATGGTTGCTCACGTTCCTTCCCTCATCGCTTCCGTCGAGTAATACCTAGCATTGGATAGTCGTCTTCTGGAGGTGTACGATGACCTTATGGACGAAGTGCAGTGGGCTAAAATCTAAGCAATCGCCGATCGTGAAACCAACCATTCGATCGAAGAATTCGTTGAATTCTATAGGATTTTCCTAATGGAAATCAGCGTAGCCGGAAATATTGTCTACCACGTGGGGATGTGTGCACTTGATATTGATCTCCAGATCACAATTAGAATCGTGAGACTGATAATGAACCATCCATTCTTCAGTGGGGTGCGAAGGACTGAATCGGAGATAAAAGAATGCCAAAGACCCCATCCTCCTCTGCATGGCTCCGATATCATGTGGTTGCTCGTACTTTCGGAGGGTACAGATCGAGGCCATGTATACTGTGATCCGTTCGTTGGTGGTAGGCCCTTGGAGGAGAAGATCCGACAGTTGCCACCCATGGTGGTAAGAGGGTACATAGGGGATTCCTGATTGACAAGAAGAGTGAGTTTGCGTAGATGGTGGAAGCACATGGATGGCACGTGAGAACTGTGTTCATCGATATTGAGGGTATTTTTTAAAATTAAATTACTAATAAAATATTATTATTGTTAATGTGGATGCCACTATGTCGCTAGGTTAGGAAATTCGTCGGGAAATGACAAATTCGATAATCACGTGACATGGACTTGATCGATTCTAGTGAAAATATCAAATTTTTGGAAAAATAGGGCAACATTGGTGCAATTATAAAGATATTGGGACAAATGCCCAAATCTTATATTTTTTGGGACAAAAATTGTACATGGCCAAACTTACAAGACAAAAAAAATTCCCGCCGAAAAATATCAAATCCGATGATCACGTGACATGCACGTGATTGATTCCGGTGAAAATATCAAATTTCGGCGAAAACGGGGCAACATTGGCGCAATTATGAAGATAGTGGGACAAATTCCCAAATGTTATCTTTTTTGGGGCAAAAATTGTACATGGCCAAACTTATGGGGCAAAAAATTTTTTTATCCCTACAAAATAATATTCCCTCATTCCCACTACAAGGAGTACCTTTTTCTATTTTCGTCCGTCTCAACACATAAAAGGTACATTTCCCTTTTTAGTAAAAGAGACTCATACAAAATAATTAATATATCTCCATAGGATCCTCACACCACACTAATACACCTACACACTTCACATTAAAATATAATTTCTCTCTCCTCATCTACACATTAAATATTATATCCCTTAATCTACGTGTCAAAAAGTTTTGCCACCCTTGTGGTGTGATGGAGGGAGTATTATTACTCCATACTCTATCCACTACACATGGGGTTCACATTCAACACTAATACAACTACGCATTACATATTAAAATATTATTTTTCTCACCTCATTACACATTAAAATATTATACTCCTTAACACACATGTAAAAAACAAACTAATACATGGAGTATATATTTATATTTGTGTAGAGAAAAAAAAAGAGTAGGGCAAGTCTTGTCTGGGACCGTCTCACGTAGTCTTATGAGACTGATAAAAAGTAGTAATATTTTTTAACGAAAAGTGAATTAATTAAAAATGATAATGTTACAGTAAACTATTTCAGAAATAATTTATAACATAAATAGAAAATTATAATATTATATAGTGGAAGCGATTATCTGAGACAGTCTTACAAAATCATTGAAAAAAAAAATAATTGCACTCTTAATAATTTGTGCATTTTTTTTTTTAATATTAAGGTGAAACTGTAAATATCGAAGTGGGAGGAAAAGAATATTTGTATTTTTGTAAATATTGAGGTAATACGTTGGAGTTGGTAATAAGTACGTAAATATTCACTACATTTTCAGATTTCCCTAAGTTTTTGAAAACTAGCTAAATTTCAAAATAAACATTCAAGTTTTGTTATTTTGCGTTTTCATAAATGTAGTGGTGAGGAAAGTTTTCCTCCATTTTTTAAACCCAATCAAGAATATTCATTGTACGAACAAGAAACGTCAAGAACAATTTAAATCTCCACCTTATTACTTATTAGTACTCCCTCATATGCGTTTACTTTATTATCGTGATTAAAAAATATAATATTTTAATGTATAATGAGTTGAGAGAAATTATATTTTGAATTAAAAAATATAATATTTTAATATATAATGAGTTCAGAGAAATAATATTTTAATGTGTAGTTGATAATTGTATTAGCTTTGAGTGTGCCCCTTGTGTGTCACATCAACCCAAAAAATGAAATAATACTTTATATTGAGATTGACCAAAATAGCAAAATAGATATGTATTAAGGAAACAGATGGAGTATTAAAATAAAATAACACAACCCTACTATATACTATATGATTTGCCAATAAAATGAAAGACGAAAACTTGTGTGATATCGTCTCACATTATAATTGATGTGAGATAAATAAAAAGTGAAATTTTTTTATAATGAAAAGTGATAATGTTATTTTATGAACAATTTATAGTATAAATGATAACATTTTATAGTGAAAACGTAAAATGATCGCACAAAAAAATTATTTTTCAGTAATGAAATTTAACAACGGAATTTAATCCGTTGGCAATAACCAATGGATTAGCAACAAAAATGACAGTTTTATTTTAGCAAGGGAATGCCAACGGATTTATTCTCTATTTTACCAACAGATTAGCAAAGGAATCATTATATAAATTACCAACAGAATTATTAGCAACGGATTACCAACGGGATTGAATTTTCTACCAACCACCACTTTACCAACGGATTCCGTTGCAATGGAATTGAATTTTCTACCAACTACCACTTTACCAACGGATTCCACTGCTAATCCGTTGGTAAACCCATTTAACAAGGGAATTAAGCCTTTTACCAACGGAATATTCCGTTGGTATAAAATAATTTTTTTAGTGGATCTCACACAAGACGTGCAAAAAAATTGCGATATCGCGTACTTTCGTAACATATTTTCTTAAATAAGCATTTGTGCAAACTGAATTTATTGTGTAAACCCTGTGATCTTCCTTTTCAATTCTACACACTCTGTGTATTGGTAGGGTATTTAAAAGTAACATATTTTCTTAAATAAACACTTGTGCAAACTGAGTTCATTGTGTAAACCCTGTGATCATTCCTTTCAATTCTACATACTAATAGGGTGTTTAAATTAAAAAAATCATAAAATTTACAAAGATTTATGATGTAAACCCTTTCTTGATTGTAACATTATGTGGACATATTTTTTAGAACCACCCTTTATTTAAATTTTAATTATTGAATTAATATATTTTTCTTATCATGCTGTTTCTTGAGTTTATCAAATTGATTTGTTATACAGAAAAACACGATTTAATGACACGAATTGACATCCATACTTTTATTTATCAATGTCCAATGGTGATGAAGAAATGTTTTAAATAATAGAAAAATGAATTTGGATGAACTTAAAAAAAAAAAGTAGATAGTAGGAAATTATTTTATTATAAAATGTCTATAACGATTGAATGATTATAAAGAGGAAGCCAAGACGTGGAGACGTGTGTTTTTTTCTAATTTAAAAACAGAATTATTGGATCCGAATAAGACGTGAAGAAATTTTGAACAGACTTGTATATTTATGAAATCTAAAGTTGAATTTCATATATCATTTATAGTATTTATATTTTATAATTATAGAATTAATATTTACTAAATATTAATTAATAAGATATAATTATAATTATAATATAATATTTTATCCTAATAATTTCACTCAATATATACTTTTAAAACTATCGAGGTCTATTAGAGTTGTTAATAAGTCCGTAAACCTTGGGTCCGACCCGATTAACTCAAAAAAATTAGGGTTAGGACCAAGAAATTTAAGCTCGTTTAACATCAAGGCTTTTTTGCCCGAACCGATTAACCCGTGGGCTAACCGGGCTGGCCTGTAGGGTTGGAAATTATGTATTATTATTATTATTATGTTTAATTAATTTTAACACCCATAATCTATACATCGATCACCCAATCTCACCCTTCTCCCAACCCATCGTTTGACAAACTCTCACCATCTTTTAATTTTCATCTCTTAATCATCCTTTTTCTCACTCTAACCCACAATTTTCTCTAATAAATAAAATAATACTTAAATAAATATATTAAGATTAATTTAATTATCACAAATTCTTTTAATTTATATCTTTTAACAATATTTTGCATGTATTAATCTTAATTCTCTCAAATTTTAAATAATGTATTAGTTAATTTTGAATTTGTTATATTATTTATAACAAATTATAATTTATAATTTCTTAAATATTTTTTATCGTACAACCCGCGAGCCCTGCCCGTTTAACCCGTAGCCCGTTAGAGTTAGGGTTAGATTCACCTTTTCGTAGCCCATTTAAACTGACCCGATTTAGCCCGAAATCCATTAGGACCAACCCTAATGGGTTAGGGCTGACCCGTTTAACATCTCTAACGTCTATGTGTTTAGATCCAACCTGACATTTATATTAAGTAGTGTTTTTCTTTAATTATATAAATTAAAGAATATATTATCATTTAATATGTAGTTGATAGTTATATTTGTAGGTGTATGAGCTCCATATATTTTAATTGTATTAGTGGATATATATATATATATATATATATATAGTATTTAAAAAATAAAATAAGATACTTTAAGCGGAAAGATAGAAAATGAAAAAAATAACGTTTTAAAGAGGGCAAATGGAGTGTTTGTGTTGTGAATGTTATATTCTTGATATTTTCAGAATTTTTTTTTTCTTAATTAAATATTCCCTTCGTCCGGATTTAAGGGTTCCATTTGCTTTTGGACACAGAGATTAAGGAGTATTGTTATTTAATGCGTTGGTAATTGTATTAATAGAGGTGTGAATCCATTTTTTAGTTATATTAGTGGGTGTGTGGAGATAAAAAATAAAATAAAACCTATTCGCCCAAAAATAAAAAATTAAAAAAATGATACTCGTGAAAGCGGATGGAGGGAGCCTTATTAATACTCCCTCCGTCCCAAATTCAAGTTCACGTTTACTGTAGATATGGAGTTTAAGAAAAGTCACTTTTTGACTTACTTTTGAGGGTATTATGGTATTTTTGGGTAATAAATAAATGATAAAGTATGTTATGTGTGTTAAAAAGGTAATGTCAAATTTGAAATTAAAGTATGTTAGAGGGATATTAGTTTGTTGCTTTTTCCTTTTATGGAAGTGTGAAGTTGAATTTGGGACGGACCAAAACGGAAAGTGTGAAGTTGAAGTTGGGACGGAGGGAGTACTCATTATAGATAGATACACACGAGACTTAACTCTCGTTATAAACGAGAAAAGGTGATAATTGAGCGATGTATTTTCGTAAAAGAATGTCCAGCTTTTTAAGGGGTGACATGGGTGCAACTTTGGAGGGCTGACGGCCAATTTTGTAATATAATGAGCCATCTGAGTCAGAGTGGACTGAGTGGCTAGCCATTTCCGTTGTGGACTACTGTCGAGCCATCTGTGTGGACTAGAATCTGTATCTATGTCTATCTACATCCACACCATCACATGACCCTATAAATACAAGGCCGCTCACGGGTCTCCTCGTATTCAACTTCTCCTCTCCCTTTCATCTTTGCATTCGCTTCACCTCACAAACTCAACAATGGAGGCCGTGGATTCCACGCGTGCCTTTCTCAAGGATGTTAAGCGCATCGTCATCAAGGTTACTCACCTTTTACTTTGACTTTTTCCTTATCTCTTTCTCACGGATTACTATTGTTTCGGTGCTAACTGCTCGATTGAGATTGAAATGCGTTTGTTCTGCTGTGTTTCAGTGTTTCAATGTATTATTTCCTATTTTGAAAGATATATGGTTTGGATGACTTGAATGCTAGTAGCTTAGATGAGATTCAGAATGAGATTTGAGTGTGTGAGTTTTTTTTCTTTTAATTAATGAGAAAATGTTGAAACAAATTTTCAGATTAAGAATGGTTAAAATTGACAGAAAAAATGAGTTAAGATTCTT
Organism: Pogostemon cablin; assembly: GCA_023678885.1. NCBI lineage: Eukaryota > Viridiplantae > Streptophyta > Magnoliopsida > Lamiales > Lamiaceae > Pogostemon > Pogostemon cablin. Next base: position 28,066,645 of record CM042995.1, read on the forward strand.
CATTTGGAACTATGATGTGCAGAAATGCACAGAAGTCGTTTATCTCGATTAGATTTGACATCAGTGTTGCTGTGTTTGGACATTTATTCAGTTTCTAGGAAAAGTGTGATAAATGTTATTTATAAAATCAATCAAGTTGAAAAACTCTTATTGGATTCCTTGTTATTGTTAAGAAAATATTGTTGGAGATTGGGAACGTGGACGATTGTATCACGTTGAGGTTTCCTAAAAACTCTTTTAACTCTATCTGTGGCTCATTATTTATATTTTAACAATTTGATCTGATCTTAAACTAGAACCGGTGGATGGGAGTAGCTGCCTATTCACAGTGAATGTCTTTTTTATATGTGGGAGTCTTAGTATACAAAAGCTTGCATTTACTTCCTTGATATCAATTGAGTACATGAATTTCTCTATTCCAATCTAGCTTGCCCAGGCCACCTTCGTTTAACTGGTATTTCATATTTAAATTTAAGGTTGGAACTGCTGTAGTCACTCGATCTGGTGGAAGGTTAGCTCTTGGAAGATTAGGCTCACTTTGTGAACAGGTGTTCGAGGATTATATACTACTTATAACTTTCTCTACTATTACTAATGCATCCACAAGAATTTTAATGCTTACATTGTTGAGTTGCAAAGTGCAGATTCATGAACTAAACACTCAAGGATATGAGGTTATTTTGGTGACATCAGGGGCTGTGGGTGTTGGCCGTCAAAGGCTTAGATATCGGAAATTGATTAACAGCAGGTATATTGCTTTGTAGGCTTAAATTTTAATTCTAATGAGTTCTTTGCCTCCTAAAGAATATTCCATGAACTTTTTTGGTCTTCTTTTTATTCACTAATCACTATGCTTAATTATACAGTTGCCTTAGCACAAGAATTCTGTAAAAATGATTGTTGACGAGAGCAAATTTAACCTCTGGCTTAAATGTAATTTATTTTCTACTATTCTGGGATTTTGAGAATTTAACTTGTGATTTTGGGTTGTAGTTTTGCAGACCTCCAAAAGCCACAAGTAGAACTTGATGGCAAAGCTTGTGCAGCTGTTGGACAAAATGGTCTTATGGCTCTGTATGATACTCTGTTCAGCCAGGTGAAACTGTTGGTGCAAATAAAATTTCTTCCGAAAGATATGTTAACTCATATACTTGCAGTTAATTTTTTTTAAAATTTTCCTCGTGCAGTTGGATGTGACATCAGCACAACTTTTAGTAACTGATAACGACTTCAGAGATCCAGATTTCAGGAAGCAGCTCAATGAGACTGTTAAGTCTTTGCTGTCTCTAAGAGTTGTTCCTATATTTAATGAAAATGATGCTGTCAGTACAAGAAAAGCTCCGTATGAGGTGCAGTTTTCTCTTCATTGCTACCTTTGTTAAGTTGGTTTAGTTAGACTTTTCTCAGTTTATTGAGGGATTAAATGTCTTCCAACATCCCCTAATTGCTGAAAGAGGGGTGGTGATCTAATGTCTCTCCAGTTCTATTTTTGCAAATCTGCTTTGTTGCAGTGAACTTGTGGATTCTAATGATCAATCTATTCTTATATTCTGCTTCTTTTTTTTTTGGGAAGAGAGGGGGGGGGGGGGGGGGGGGGGGAGGGAGGGATTGGTGTGTAAACTCTCCCTGATCTATTACTACTCTCCAAACTCCAAGACAGGATATCAATTTTCTTTATATTGTTTTATTCTATAGGACTCATCTGGAATATTTTGGGACAATGATAGTTTAGCAGCTCTTTTGGCGCTGGAGCTTAAAGCTGATCTCCTTATTCTGTTGAGTGATGTAGACGGTCTCTACAGTGGCCCACCAAGTGACCCACATTCTGAACTAATTCACACATACATTAAGGAAAAGCATGAGGGAGAAATAACTTTTGGAGACAAGTCTCGAGTCGGAAGAGGAGGGATGACGGCTAAAGTGAAAGCTGCTGTTTATGCTGCTTATGCAGGAATTCCAGTCGTTATCACCAGGTAAATTGCATTCCTCTGGAATTGTTAAATTAATGTTCTAAAGTTTAACCTACTGAAAAATAAAAAAATAAATAAAATAGAAGAAGATGGATTCAGGATTAAATGGCTCTTTGAGATCTATAATTTCTTCTGTGTTAGCATCTACTTGAGATATTTCATTGAAAATAAAGTATATGCATATCTAATGGTTTTACAATAGCAGATGAATCAAATGGTGTGAGCAACACAGAAATCTAGTTGATTCCAAAAAGTTGATTCCAAAAAAAGATAGGGTGTAAATTAGTTAATTACCTTTCTACAAAGAATGCTACCAAATGGAACTTATTTTCTTTTAATTCAAATTCCTAAATCAAGTGAAAACTATGTTTGGACTATTTAGTCTCGTACTGAAAAAGAATGCATCTGATAACCATTTTAAATTTTTAAAAGTACAACCAAGAAAGTCAAAACAAACTTCTAAATTCATCAAAATGTTACTTTGGAAAGGTTTTCAGGTACATCATACCATTTGAACAAATGAAAATCAACTTTGATAGGCAGAAGAAAGGACTTATCCCTCCTCATGCATATATGAATGTTTTGAAAAAAATTGTAGCTCCATGCTTATTATTGAACACATGATGTTTCAACACTATGGTTGTGGTACTTCCACCCGATTTCTTATAAGTCTCCTATCAATAACTTTTATTTGGTTGATGGAGTTAAACTGAAAGTGTAACTTACAAGCTGGTTACTTCTGCTTCTTTGCTCTTCAGTGGGTTTCCACTCACTTACTGTCTTTTCATGAAGTGGTTTTGTTGCTGGAAATATTTTAAAAGTTTTAAGTGGAAAACGCATTGGCACGTTATTCCATCGAGATGCTAATAAATGGGCCCCGCTAGGAGATGTCGGTGCACGTGAAATGGCTGTTGCAGCTAGAGAAAGTTCACGAAAACTGCAGGTAGCCACACTGAATAAGAATTCTTCTGTGTGTTTCACATAAAATTACTAATGTAAATGAGCATTTTGCATTTATCTTGCAGGCTTTGTCTTCACAAGACAGGAGTAAAATTTTGTTGGATGTAGCTGATGCTCTTGAAGCAAGTGAGAAGCTAATTATTGCTGAAAATGAGGCTGATGTTGCTGAGGCACAAAAGGCTGGATATGAGAAATCTTTAGTATCCAGGCTTGCCATGAAGCCTGGTAAGGTAAGACACGTAAATAGAAGTATGTGAGGCCTCTGAAAGTTGCTATAAAATTCTCTCCCTAAGAAAGAGTTTATGATTTGTAGGTTTCAAGTCTCGCAAATTCTATTCGCGTGCTTGCGAACATGGAGGAGCCAGTTGGTCGAGTTTTGCAGAGAACGGAGGTAAGGAAATGGAGTGATGATCATCACATAATCATTATTTAATGGATAGGAGTTTTGAGGGTGAAGCTTTTGGTATTTCCTGGTATATTACGTTTTGATTGAAAAAGAAAAAGATAGTTAATTCTCCATTTGATAATTGCAAGTGTAAGACTTTAAAGCTCTAGATTTTTTTTTTACCAGGTGCGACTTTGCTAGTTTAGTTTCTTAAAAAACTTATAGCATAATAGCAATTCCAAATTCACTTACTTGAAATAGAATTCTGATGTCTGTCAGCATTATTAACTTTTGATTAAATAGGGACCCACATGTACTGGAACTTGCTCTTAATACAACTAAGCTATAGTATAAGCATTGTAAAACTCATATAGACCTTTAAGGGGTTGAGCTTAAATTTTTTGTGAAATTCTTCTAGAAAGTGTCTATGTTAATATATTTATATTCATCCTAAATTTCCTACTTTTTACTTGATTTGGGGATAAAAAAATTATACTACCTCCATCCCAACTAATTTGCAGGCAGTAATTGATGTTGATTGCTATACCCTGCTTTGAATTTTATAAAGTCATTTTGTATAAGAAGTTCAATATTTTGAAAATCTTTTTGGGACCTCAAGGTCGATTTTTAGGATTTAAGTTTGTAATTTTCTTACAATTACTACTGCAGCTTTCAAAAGGATTCATTTTGGAGAAATTGTCGTCCTCCCTGGGTGTTCTTTTGATCATCTTTGAGTCTCGTCCTGATGCACTAGTGCAGGTAAATTACCGCAACATATTTTTGGTGTAGCTTTTTTGCATGTATGATTAATTGCATGGTACTTAATTGAAATTACTTCTGCTGCAGTTAAGTGAAGTTGATTTTCAATGATTTGATTTGACGTGAGTATTGTTATTTTTTTGTTTCTCATTTAACCTTTCAATAAGCACTTTCTTAATCATTTTATTCAAACCCCATTTTCTTGTGATTTGCTTTTTCTTTCCATGTCCGGTAATGTCTTGAACGCTCTTATTTTCACTCATAATTATTTTCCAACACACACGATTGTGCCTCTTTAAGTACT